>CM076583.1:442570112-442641352 GCA_034641835.2 Pinus albicaulis
ATAACACTATAAATAATCAGAGAATGAGTTTTAGAACAAGGCATAGGCTTTCAGCAAGGTTAAACAGCAGTTTTATATAGAAAACCCCTCAAGATAGAGGTGCCGCAAGACAAAGATTGATCCAGAAACCCTTCAACGTTTTCTCCAGGAGGCTGAAGCTTATATTTATTATATTACAGATCTGAAACTGATAAATACATGAAAACAGAGATCTATAATGAGACAAAATGCCCAAAGGGCTCTTTATTACTTTCCCCTTCGGGATTTCAGCAATACACGAGAATGCCGGAGCAGATCTGAGTTTTACTGCAGCAGATCTGAAGAATGATTCAGAATTTCTGAAGCCAACTTCAGTATCGGATCAGAAATATACTTGGATTGGTTGGCCAATCCAAGGATCACCCTCAATCAGAGATCTAACTCCAAAATGATGCAAAAACCATGAAACGCTGCTCCTTCAGCAATAACGCAGATCTGGGGAAAGAAATGCGCAGTATACCATGAAGAATATATTGGCCTGATGCCAAGATCTGAAAATGAGCTCCAAAGTCCTCCAATCTGATCCTCCAAAAGGAAGAAAGGCTCTCCCTCTGAAAAATAAGAGAAGGAGGTGGTGTCGTAAAGTCACCACGGCAACACCCTACAACACAGAATTACGCTGTTGCAGCAATAAGGCTGTCCTGGAGGATGATGCTAAGAAAATAACCTTGCCCGAGTAGGCACTCGAAGTCCCTCGGGGCTAAGGGTGAGATCTCCGCACGAAGACACTCGGTGCACTAAGCAGTGCAGCAGACGGGCTAAACAGCCAGCGTGCCAAAGAGAAGACAATATGTCTCACTCAATAATCAATCAACCAAATATCCAAGCATGCCTCAAATGAGGAGGCTCCTCCATCTTTTATAGTGTTGGTTTCCCTCCAAAACCAAATGTAGCCTCTCTCTCTCCTCCACATCCTCATCCTTATCCACATTCTCATCCTTATCTGCGTAGAAGCTTGGAGAAACTTCTAGAGTGTCCATAGTCCCCCTCCTCCACGTGGTGTTGGGTCCCCCCCTTGACTCCCACTTAAGTCGCAACGTTGTGCTACTAGGTGGATGTCTTATTTCATTTAAGTGAGTTTAGACCCTCTTTACTCACTTTTTATTTATTTGCAAACTATAGGTGGAAAAAAATAAACAAATAGAATATTCCAATTTGTTGTCGCAAATTAGGAATATTACAGTCCCCCCCGGCAAAATGTTGCTTGCCCTCAAGCAACTGCCTGAACAAGTCTCCTCCTAGCGGATGCTCTCCACCGACACTGCAAAATATGCCTGGGTCCCAGATGCGCCACTGAATCTCCCCTGTACTCTGCATCATCCTGATATGAAGGGATCTCTCAATGCCAGGATCCCAAACTGATCTCTCATGGTACCATCCAACCAACAATCCTCCCGGATCCCATCGCCACCATGGCCAATAATAGCCCAAGTCCCATGGCTCGGACTGTGCACTGCCTCTAGCTATGACTGATGAAGACCATGTCTCTAGCTGTGCTATATCTGTCATGGTGTAAGCTGTCCCATCGACTGTGTACCAGCTCATCACCTCTCTCCACTCAAGGCATGAAGTGAGGAACATCTCTCTCATGTGGATCCTCCATCCCCAAGCAATCATCCAAACAAAATGAGCCACCTCCCAACAAGGCAACTCCTGAAAATCTCCTTCCACCTCAAGCTCCGGTAATGAAGGTGGGTTGAAAATATGATCTTGGCAAGCATCATAGCTTACCCCATGTTGTCCTTCTCTCCACTCATGACAAGTGTAGAGTGTATGTTGATCTTGGGCTGCAAAATCATTGCCCTCCAATGGCAAAGTGAAGAACAATCCTCCAAAGAAGGTTCCTCCAACAATGAAGAACAAGCTGGCCCAAAACAATTCATCCATGAAGAATAGGACATGTGCATCATGGATCATCCTAATAAGATGTTTGCTGAAGGTGTTACATGAGGATACATAATGCAAACAATCTCTCACAAGGATACAACATAGTCTCATCCACTGCAACTTCAGAAAATTACATGGCAAGCAATGTACAAGATTCATCACATCTACTAATGGATAGTAAATGGCTGAATATGACAACAACATAAGACCAAACACTTGCCCATGGCCGTACAATGGATGAATATCAATCTCATGGCCCACCTCAAAAGAGAACACATATGTAGTAGTGGTGGCCATGCCTCCTCCCATGCTCCCATTAGAACATGTAGTGCAGAGAATGTGAGAATTCTTCCCACTCAAAGACACATCCAACTCATGTGTCTCCCTCATAATCAAGCCTCCCATACAAATCTGATCTATATCAGCAAATGGAGACATGATCAGCAGCAAAATGAAGGAAACACTGAAGGTTACATGTGATGAAAAGAGGTACCAACAGCTTTCCCAACAAGTACAGCGCAGTTTTACAAGTTGCTGCTTGATGAAAGTACAAGGCAAAATGTTTATGTTAACCATGCATGTCTTCATATGATACATGATATAGTGCTGCAAATGAACATACATGAGGTGATAAAACATTTTCCCAAAGCTACAAAAGAGATGGTTGCCTCCATCATGTAGATTGGCCCAATAAAACTCATGGAGCAATATGACAAGCTTGCCCCCTTGTGAAGCAATGCAATGCATAGGAATGGCAAGAGTGTGCAAATCAATGAATGTATAGACAAACTCCTCACCATATGCTGGAAGTAAGATGGTACATGGATCCATAAATGAGTCCTCCATAGTGTTTTGGCATGCTATGAAGAAGAATGAACCATGTGCTACAAGAAGATAATCCTCCTTATGCTTGGAAATCCAAGTTATGAAGAATATGCCATAGTGATAAATGTCTCTATCATCATTACCTCCTCTAAGTGCAACAAATATGAAGTGATCCTGGGACCTATGGGTTATAGATCCACCATATCTCTGTTGGGCACACTTCATCCATAAGTTTCTGCTCCCAAGTGACAGCGCTGTGAGCTCATGCAAGTAAGCTCCTATCAATACAAAGCTCTGTTCTTTGACATGCTCCTTGTCAAAGACTCCTCCAATAATGCTGCAACAAATGTGGAATACTTCCCAAGATGGAAGTGCTTCCAAGCCATCATCAAAGATCAAGGAGATAGTGCCATCCCCTCTTCCTGCAACATCATACAAAGTGTGAGAGCAAATCCGCCCTTGCTCTCCTAGGAACAAACCAAGCAACAAGACATTGTGTTGCCTCCCCATACCTCCATCATACAACTCATGTGATGAAGACACAATGAATGATATGAGTAACACATCAACACCATGCATCCATACTCTATGTTGCTCAATGATGCAAGTATCCATCCATCTTTTCCCCATCCTCCTACTCTTAGGAAGAGTGTTTGCCAAGTGATGGCCAAACTCTTTCAAGAGTAACCAGCGCAGCCAAGCCTCCTGCTGCCTGGTGTCATAGATCTGCAAGTAGCCTCCTAGCTCCTTGCTCATCAGCCACATCCACTCAATCACTTGTGGATGCCTTTTTCTTCTCCTCATCCTGGTATTCCTCCCATGAGGGCTACCATCCTCCCAAATCAAGTTTCTGACTTTGCACTTCATGGGATCTTGAAATATAAACTTCTCAAGGATCAATGAGACCCTATCAAGAATCAAATAGGTGGTAGGCAAAAACCTCCCATCATGATGTGTATGGCTCAAGGGATGTCCAACACAAGCATGAGAGATGTTATCCATCCTAAGATGTCCTCCATCTTCTATCCGCTCTTGTGCGAAGGGAATGAAAGCATTGCATTTCATGGTGTGAAGTGCATATCCAATGAGATCTCTCCTTGAGACCTCCCTCTCATCCATAGTCTTCCAAAACCAATGAGGTCTTGGATCTGAAAGTAGAAGTTTCTCTTTGAGCTGAGAGGAGCTCATTGAGATAGTGTCATCTTGAAGGGAGAAAGGATTTCTTACTCCAAGATGTCTACCATCCATCTTCAAGGCTTCAAACCCCAACCTCCAATGTAATGTACAATCCAACAATGGCTCATGAGAATGATGGTTCGATTCATCCTTGAGTGTTTCCATGTTGCACAGCGCAGTGCAACCAGGCTGCTCTATAGTAGCAATGAGATTTGACCCTTGGTCTACAAGAATCCCGTCCTCAAAAGTGTTGGCTGGCCCAACTGTTGATGCATGTGGCTGCTCATCCATGAGTGGGACAGCGTTTTCACAAGCCTCCTCAAGAGGTGATGTGATCTCTTCTTCTCGATTAGAATTGGAAGCGCATGGTACTTCCTCTTCTTTTTCTTCGTTCCTCTTGACCTCCTCAAAGCTGGATGTATCTTTTCTAGATCTGAAAAAGAAATAACTATCCTTTTTCACCGCTCCAGTCTTCTTGGGCTTAGACTCACAGGGACTAGTGGATCCCTCATGCATGGGAAGAGGTGATGTCCCAGTATTACGCTGCAAATCTGAACTCTGTATGTTAGAAACTCCATCCTCTCTGAGCTGACAATAATCCTTGAAGGGCAAAATTGCTTTTAAGTCTTCCCCCATGGACTTCCATTCTCTGAAATAATCTTCAAGAGGTATACGAACATGTTGCCTCGGTACTTCAGGTAAGAATGTAGGCATTGTGATCCTCATATTTTCCATAGATAGCTAGCTCCACAGGCTGAGCCAGAACTATGCTCTGATACCACTGTAATATCCCAAAAATGGATTTATCAGCAAATCATGACTCAAAAACGCATTCTTCAGGAAAGTATGCTTCAGCCATCATAAAGAGTGTTTATAAACACTCAGCAACCCACTCCAAATACTGCAGCAACCTTTACTCAGCTTTTAGGGGCAAAAAGGTGGGGAAAAGTGAGGATTTTGGCCCTAAAATGGGTATATAAGAAAATCTGCGTAAAATGACAGGTCACGGTTCTGGAATATGTTAGAATAGGTCAAGAGGGACTTCCATGTCGAATTTCAGCTCAAACAAAGGCGTTTTGCTAAGTTAAACAGTTCCTCCTTCCCGACTAGTCAATAAAAACCCTGATTTCCCAAGACTTTGAGTATGCAGAAATTTGCTGAAGCAAGGGCAGCGTATTTTCTGAAGGAATGTGATGTATAACACTATAAATAATCAGAGAATGGGTTTGGGAGCATGGAATAGGCTTTCAGCAAGGATAAACAACAGTTTTATATAGAAACCCCTCAAGAATGATGTGCCGCAAGACAAGAGAATAAACCAGAAATACTTCAGCGTTTTCTCTAGGAGGCTGAAGCTTATATTTATTATATTACAGATCTGAAACTGATAAATACATGAAAACAGAGATCTATAATGAGACAAAATTCCCAAAGGGCTCTTTATTACTTTCCCCTTGGGGATTTCAGCAATACATGAAAATGTCGGAGCAGATCTGAGTTTTACTGCAGCAGATCTGAAGAATGATTCAGAATTTCTGAAGCAAACTTCAGTATCAGATCAGAAATATACTTGGATTGGTTGGCCAATCCAAGGATCACCCTCAATCAGAGATCTAACTCCAAAATGATGCAAAAACCCTTGGAACGCGACTCCCTCAGCAATAACGCAGATCCAGTTCCTCCTTCCCGACTAGTCAATAGGAACCCTGATTTCCCAAGACTTTGAGTATGCAGAATTTTACTGAAGCAAGGGCTGCGTCTTTTCTGAAGGAATAAGATGTATAACAGTATGGATGATCATATAATGGGTTTGGGAACACGACATATGCATTCATCAAGGTTAAACAACAATTTATATAGGAAAACCCCTCAAAATAGAGGTGCCGCAAGACAAAGATTGATCCAGAAACCCTTCAGCGTTTCTCCAGGTGGCTGAAGCTTATATTTATTATATTACAGATCTGGAACTGATAAATACATGAAAACAGAGATCTATAATGAGACAAAATGCCCAAAGGGCTCTTTATTACTTTCCCCTTGGGAATTTCGGCAATACATGAAAATGCCGGAGCAGATCTGAGTCTTACTGCAGCAGATCTGAAGAATGATTCAGAATTTCTGAAGCAAACTTCAGTATCAGATCAGAAATATACTTGGATTGGTTGGCCAATCCAAGGATCACCCTCAATCAGAGATCTAACTCCAAAATGATGCCAAAAACTCTGGAATGCTGCTCCCTCAGCAATAACGCAGATCTGAGGAATGCGCAGTATACCATGAAGAACATATAGGCCTGATGCCAAGATCTGATAATAAGCTCCAATATCTCCCAATCTGATCCTCCAAAGGAAAGAGAGACTCTCCCTCTGAAAAACAAGAGAAGGAGGTGGTGTCGTAAAGTCACCACGGCAACACCCTACAACACAGTATTACGCTGTTGCAGCAATAATGCTGTCCTGGAGGATGATGTTAAGAAAATAACCTTGCCCGAGCAGGCACTCGAAGTCCCCCGGGGCTAAGGGTGAGATCTCCGCACGGAGACACTCGGTGCACTAAACAGTGCAGCAGACGGGCTAAACAACCAGCGTGCCAAAGAAAGACAAATGTCTCACTCAATAATCAATAATCCAAGAATCCAAGCATGCCTCAAATGAGGAGGCTCCTCCATCTTTTATAGTGTTGGTTTCCCTCCAAAACCAAATGTAGCCTCTCTCTCTCCTCCACATCCTCTTCCTTATCCACATTCTCATCCTTATCTGCATAGAAGCTTGGAGAAACTTCTAGAGTGTCCATAGTCCCCCTCCTCCACGTGGTGTTGGGTCCCCCCTTGAATCCCACTTAAGTCACAACGTTGTGCTACTAGGTGGATGTCTTATTTCATTTAAGTGAGTTTAGACCCTCTTTACTCACTTTTTATTTACTTACAAACTATAGGTGGCAAAATAAACAAAATAGAATATTCCAATTTGCTGTCGCAAATTAGGAATATTACACATTTTCTCTACCTCCACATTTCTCTCAGTCCATATGCATGCATGTGCCATTATAACTTTAGTAATATGCTTCTAGTGGGCTTCAATAGCTGCTGTGAATGTTCGCACCCCAACCTCAGTGGGTCCATCGAAGAGGATAGATCCTAGGTTTAAAGCTGTAGAAATAGAAAGTGGGGACTGCACATGGAATACAATAAACTTTCCCCCTTCCTTATCACCATCCAAAGGACACGGTTTGGTGTTGTCCAGTGATCTGGGTAAATTCTTGATACCCTTTTAACCAAGACCTTTTACTTCGGCTGATGTGTTAGAATTGCATCAAAGCATTAATGAACATAAAAGAACATATCTGCACGCTGTAAAGAATAGGAACATAAGAAGCATTACCAACATAAGTCGTTAATAACAGAGTTCGTCCAGGAGGGACTACGTCTCTGAGCCTCGGTGTCAAGATGGTGTAGGTCACTGCATTAAGTGTTGTAAATAGTGATGATGTACATGGATGGTGTTTTCTCTGTCATTCAAGGACAATGCCCTCACGCAGGAGTGGCTCGACCTCTCCACGAGATGTTCCGCTATAGGAACTCTCATTCACAAAAAGGACTCTTATCAGTATAACAATAACTCACATATAACGACTATGAGTATCCCGCTAGCATGGCAACAAAGGGATCTCAATCAAACATACATGTGACCATGAGTATCTCGCCAACATGGCAACAAAGGGATCTCAATCAACATAAAACAATCCATGATAGAAATAACATTTCACATCAAGAACAAAACAAGATCCCACATCAAACATCAACAGGGATCTATACAGCACAATGCATCTCATAGCAAAGAGACAAAGAAGTACATGATTACACTGCATATACCTCACATCCTGGAGCTATCTGAAGAAAAGGATGATAACTATTGGATCTGGCTGTACCATCAATCTTGTGGCGTCGAATCTACTGAAAATGACTGCTCACACATTGAATGCTGACATCTGCAACTCCACTTTTAAAAGTGGCCGAAAAACATAAAGCCCAGTTGGAAAATCTGACTGCACCACTGAACTCGTGTCACCGAGATGTGTAAGATCGACTGTCAATTTGCTGAATTCTGACAAAGTGAAAATCTGGAACTTAGGGAATATTTTAGATTCTCCCTAGATTCCTCAAAGATGTTGCTCCGTAGGGAATCTAGAAATCTGCAACTCAAAACAAGAATCTGATCTCACCATTGAGATCCTTGCGAAATTTCGAGAAGAACGAGTATAAATTTGACCTCATTCTAATACCGGCGAATTTCAGCCTCCAAGGACTCTGAAAGATTCTCTCAAGATTCCTGAAGATTCTCCTCCACAGGGGATCTGCAAAACCGCTACTCCAAAGGAAAATCTAGGCACACCATCGCGCTCCCTGCGAAATTTTGGTTAAAATGCATATAAAGTTTAATACATTCTGAAAATTTTACCTCCTTGGGATCAAAAGATTTCCTTGGCATCAAACAGGAATCTGTCTCGAAATCCGTGTCTACTCCTGCCTTGACCTGCGTGCTCCAACCTGCCTAGGCGCACTGGTGAAAAGTCGAGTTTAAATAATAAAAAGAGGGTAGACTCCCCAAAGGAGTCGTTGTGGCGCCTTGGTTAATTTCGGACTTTGTTGAGGGGAGGTCAGGGGGTCAAATCCCTACCCCTCCATAAATGGGCGCAGTTGTTTTAATTTTAGGAGGGTCGAGTCCGCATTGGGCAGCCCGCCCAACAACTCCGCCTACGGATTTTTAATATAACATGGTTATGGTTGGGGTGGCGGGGTTGACCGCCAACCACACCACCACATTTGTTTATATATAGTTATATATCCGGTGGTGACTCCGGGGGCGGCGGGGTCATGGCCGCTAACCCCCCCACCACCCCCCCTTCCCACAATTAATTACTCTGTAATGTGAGGGTAGTGTGGTCAGGTGGGGTGGTGGGGGTGGTGGCCTGCCACCCCCCTTTTTGAAAATATTTTTTTGTTTTTAATAACTAATTGGCCATTTTGAAAAAATTGAATTTGGACCATAGGAGAAATTTAAGTGTCCCACAATTTCGCCCGGAATCAGGCCGGAGCTAGCCGAAATCCGGCAGTCGGGTTTCTGTGAAATTGTGTCCTCCTTAAGCCTGCCACCTCATCAAGTCAACCCAGAACTTTGACTGCTTCTAACTTTCACATACGAGCTCAGTTTGACGAACCGTTCGCACCATTGCGATCAAGACGATGAGATCTACGCTTTGGTCCTAGTTTGACAGCATTCTGATCACTTTGATTTTTGAGCTTCCATAAGCCCTTTTTGTCTTGTGTGTCTCTGGAGCCACCTGGATCAATCCTCCCCACTGAGGAGCTTTTGGTCCTCCAAAATCATCAACAATAATCTGCAACTGTTGCGTACAATGTCTGCACCACAAGTGTCCTGAAAAAGGTCACCCTTCCATCTCTTTCACCTTTGTTCTTCGGAGCCTTAAGCGATGAGCCAACACCTACTTCCCTGCAAACCTTTAGTACACTCTCCTACAAATTACATGCTCAAATTGACCAACTACGACCCAAACATTTCATACTTGCCACGAGTTTATAACATGTACTCGGTGGTCAAGCTTACATCAAAATGGAAATCACACCCCAGCTATCATTACCATACCAACATCATCGTCGCATTTCGAAGTGATGGAAAACACATCATCACTTTTAAATAAAAGATATGCATCACAAGACTTATAAAACAACGCCAAAATATCATTGTTGCTTAACAAGCGATGGAAAACACATCATCACTTTTACATAAAGAAATGCAACACATGATTTACAAAAATAAGACCACGACAAACTACCACATCTAGAAAAACCATCTCTCACTTATCAAAGTGAATGGATCATCTCCCTATGGCACGCTTGTTTGTCGAATGACTGCTTCGACCGGTTCATGCACCGACGCTTTGTCCTTAAGGTGCTGCTTTAGATGGAACCTCGAACACGTGGCTCTTTGATGGCCACTTTGGTTGCAATGGCTACAAAAGGTCTTCTTCCTCCAAACCTACTTAACCAATTTCTTTTTATGTTGAGGAGAAGGCTTTTCATGCCTCATCCTCCTTTGTGTGCCATTCTTTTCCAACACTCAGAAATGACATGGTTATGTAAAACACAAAAATGACAAGTTTTCTTATACCATGATTTACGTTCATGATTAGCAACACTTTTATAATCAAAATGAACTTTGGAATAATGAGACTTGCTATACCTTCCCTGGTGGTCTCTGGTGCGATCATGGTGATGAGAGCTTGCCTCAGCTCTTTTACTGCAACGTGCACTTCCATGGGATGATGGTGAAGTGTTCCCATCAATCCTCTTCCCTGGTGAGTTCAACAATGTTTGTTTGCCTTTGATGTCTTTCGAACATCCTCCTTCAGTGTATCCCAAACCTGCATATCGAGGTCTCTGCACAACCTCCAATGGCTGAGTTATGCCTTGGCCACGAATGCCAAGTACTCCTCCTTGGTACCCCATCTTGGTAAGGAGTCTCACGTCGGTTCATGTAATGGGTATCTCCACACTTCCAACAGAAATGGTATCATGTGAAGATGAAACTGAAGAGACATCAACACTGTTTACCTTAGCTGTCGATTTTGAAACAGGTGAAGAGGGCTTCTCTAAGCCTTCGTTGTGCTTCACTTCTTCCAAGGCCTCTGCCGCGGCTTGTAACTGAAGCTGCAATCGCTGCTTCTCCTCCTTCTCTTCTTGTAGGAGTGTCTTCGATGCCTCATGATTTGCTTGAAGACTTTCGTCGTTGCGCTTCAATTCTTCCAATGCCTCTGTCGTGGCTTGCAATTGAAGCTGCAATCGATGTTTGTCTTCCTTCTCCTCTTATAGAAGAGTTTTCAACTCAGCGTTGTCTGCTGCTTGTTTCTCATAAACTTCATACAACATGTCCGCTTTCTCGGACACCCTGAGCATGGTCTCGTACATGTCTTTGACATCCTCCATTGCTCAACTCAGCGAACGTTCAATGGTTCATGCGTGCAATCCAAATCAGCAAGAAGACCGCTCTGATACCACTTGATCCAAGTAAATTCCTGATACCCTTTTAACCAAGACCTTTTACTTCGGCTGATGTGTTAGAATTGCATCAAAGCATTAATGAACATAAAAGAACATATCTGCATGTTGTAAAGAAGAGGAAAATAACAAGCATTAGCAACATAAGACGTTGATAACGGAGTTCGTCCAGGAGAGACTACGTCTCTGAGCCTCAGTGTCAAGATGGTGTAGGCCACTGCGTTAAGTGTTGTAAATAGTGATGATGTACATGAATGATGTTTTCTCTGTCATACAAGGAAAATGCCCTCACGCAGGAGTGGTTGGACCTCTCCACGAGATGTTCCGCTACAGGAACTCTCATTCACAAAAAGGACTCCTATCAGTATGACAATAACTCACACATAATGACGATGAGGATCCCACTAGCATGGAAACAAAGGAATCTCAATCAAACATACATGTGACCATGAGTATCCCGCCAACATGGCAACAAAGGGATCTTAATCAACATAAAACAATCCATGATAGAAATTACATCTCACATCAAGAACAAAACAAGATCCCACATCAAACATCAATAGGGATCTATACAGCACAATGCATCTCATAGCAAAGAGACAAAGAAGTACATGATCACACTGCATATACCTCACATCTTGGAGCTATCTGAAGAAAAATATGATAAATTGTTGGATCTGGTTGTACCATCAATCTTGTGGCGTCGAATCTTCTGAAAACGACTGCTCACACATTGAATGCTGACACCTGCAACTCCACTTTGAAAAGTGGCCAAAAAACATAAGGCTCAGGTGGAAAATCTGACTGCACCACTGAACTCGTGTTGTCGAGAGGTGTAGGATCCACTGTCAATTTGCTGAATTCTGACAAAGTGAAAATCTAGGCCTTAGGCAATCTTTTAGACTCCTCAAAGATGCTGCTCCAAAGGGAATCTAGAAATCTGCAACTCAAAACAAGAATTTGATCTCACCATTGAGATCCTTGCGAAATTTCGAGAAGAATGAGTATAAAGTTGACCTCATTCTGACACCAGCGAATTTCGGCCTCCAAGGAATCTGAAAGATTCCAAGATTCTCCTCCACAGGGAATCTACAAAACCGCTACTCAAAAGACATATTTGGCCGCACCATCGCGCTCCATTCGAAATTCTGGTTAAAATGCATATAAAGTTTAATACATTCTGAAAATTTTACCTCCTTGGGATCAAAAGATTCCCTTGGCATCAAATAGGAATCTGTCTCGAAATCCATGTCTGCTCCTGCCTCGAACTGCATGCTCCAACCTGCTTGGGTGCACTGGTGAAAAGTCGAGTTAAATAAAGAAAGAGGGTGAACTCCTCAAAGGAGCCGTTGTGGCGCATTGGTTAAGTTCAGACTTTGCTGAGGGGAGGTCAGGGGGGCCAAATCCCAACCCCTCCATAAATGGATGCGGTTATTTTAATTTTAGGACGGTCGGGTCCGCATTGGGCGGCCCGCCTAACAACTCAACTGACGCCTTTTTAATATAACATGGTTATGGTTGGGGTGGCAGGGTTGACCGCCAACCATCCCACCACATTCGTTTATATACGGTAATATATCCGGTGGTGACTCCGAGGGCGGCAGGGTCATGGCCGCCGACCTCCCCCCACAATCAACTAATCCGTAATGTGAGGGCGGTGTGGTTGGGTGGGGTGGCGTGGGTGGTGGCCTGCCACCCCCATTTTTTTAAATATTTTTTTGTTTTTAATAACTAATTGGGCATTTTGAAAAATTTGAATTTGGACCATAGGAGACATTGTAAGTGTCCCACAATTTCGCCCAGAATCCGGCCGGAGCTGGCCAAAATCTAGCGGTTGGGTTTCTGCGAAATTGTGTCCTCCATAAGCCTGCCACCTCATCAAATCAACCCAGAACTTTGAATGCTTCTAACTTTCGCATATGAGCTCGGTTTGACAAATCGTTCACACTGTTGCGATCAGGACGACGAGATCTACGCTCTGGTCCTAGTTTGACAACATTCTGATCACTTTGATTTTTGAGCTTCCATAAGCCCTCTTTGTCCTGTGTGTGTCTCTGGAGCCACCTGGATCATCCAAGGCCCATTCCAATGCATGCATGCTCTACTCGCTTTCGTCCACAGCCACTGCCACGCATTTCAGTGACTCCATCTCCTCTTACTGAGATAATCTCCACTTGAATTCCAGAAAACCTATTGCTTGACAATATTCTGAACAAGATGAGATACCTACTATTTCTTTCTTAGAAATATTGATCACAATTGGCAATCTGCATGCTGTTTTGCTATCAAAAGGAAGGTAATAAACAGATCCACTATGTAATCTCTTGTGGTCATCCGCGCATCTTGGGCCCTTACCGACTCTTCATTAATTGATTTTTGTATATTCTGAAAGAGTTCCCTTGCTATTCTACCAATTTTGCCAATGATAGTTGTTCCTTGCTTTCTTGAGGACTGTGGTGTTGCTCCTAGTCTTGATGAGGTTCTAAAGGCTAGCTACTTGGAGAGGTTACAAGTGGATTGGAATATGTGTGGTTGTAATTGTATATGTTTTGAGTTTTGATTTGGAGAAGATGGCAGTAGTTGACACTGCAGCATTAGAAGCTCTTAGGCTTCCCAAAATCCAAAATCAACTTTGAGCTAATTTACACCGAAAGATGAAAATAGCAATGACGCCTTTAAGACACACATTAGAGACCACATTGCTTATGTCGATCTTGAGCAACTTAAACCTCACCAATCGATCAGGTTTGCCAAGTTACGTCGAAAACTAGTCAGCTGCATCAACACCCTCATCAAGTGTTGAGCCATACCATTCCCACATTGAAACATTCCCTACATTTTCACAATTTATTTGTAGTAGAGGAACTTTTAAAGGGTCCATCCCTGGTGTCATCATTGTTAGAAATGAATTAGTTGTGGGTTTCCATTCCTCACTAAATGCCCCAATTGGTAGAGATACTTCAACTAAAGCAAATTTTGGCTCCACCCTTTGTGTGCATGCTCGACCCTTTGAAATTACAAATAGCCATCGTTGTTGATTTATGGTAGCATCGGATGTGCTCTAGCGTTGCAACTTTGTATATAGGCTAGGACACATGTATTCCATAAAACCCAGAAATCGTTTTGGAACATTCCACTTAGAGATGGTTTAATTAAATTAATTAATCATTTTTTAATGTTATCCTAAGTCTAAACTTAGGGAAGCTGATTAATTAAAGGGTATTAATTAAACTAAGTGTGAATCTTATACATAAAGTCATGGATCACCTCCAAGTTAATCTTAGCCCTTGATTATGTTTTAATCTTCGACATTGAAGGGTCAACGGAAGAATATAAGGAGGGTGAGGAGCCTATAGAAAATACACATTGAGCAGTTGGCATTTTCGAGTTTGTGTGAGGAGACACGGCTTTGGATTAGAATCAAATCACTAGGGAAGGGTTTGCTAAGTGATTGTGATTCGGTGATCAGATCTAGAGAGGGGCAGAAGCAGAGACTGGTCAGGAGGACCAGGAGTACATTTCAAAGTGAGGCAGCACTTACGTAGAGAGAGACCGTGCAGTTTTCTTAAGGGGTGACGCAATCCCTTCAGGAAATCACGCAGAAGCAGCGCAGTGTCTCTTGGAATCAATCCGGAGATAGCTAGAGACTGGGGTTTCTGAGCCAGGAGGGCCAAAATCCAGTCTCAGATCAGCTAGATCAGTTGCAGAAAGAGGTGACGCAGTTTCTCAGACTTGCCCATGCAGGGTTACGCAGTTCCAGCGTAGGCACTCACGCAGGGGCAAAGAGGGGCTTCACCAGTGCTGTTTAGATTAGCCAGAGACATGCAAAGTGAGGTATATCTCACAATTACATTTGCTGTCTAGATTTCTCTGAAGGGTGAGCCGGATATTGGCACCCTAGTTGTACTCAAGATATTGCTGCTTAATAATATAAAACCCTCAGATCTGTTGCACCAGTTTTCCCGATTTGGGTTTTTCTGGGGACTTAGTCAAAAAATAACTATGTCAAATGTGGTTGCTTTTCATTGCATTTTGTTCAGTTTTTTTCAGCACTTAGATTTATTCCGCAACATTATTTGTGTAGACTGCTTTAGTAATTACTTCGGTATTTCAATGTAATAAAATAATTATTAGAAATAATAGGAGAAGTAATTCAGATTTGTTACAGTAGGAATCCAGATTTAGGATTTTTCACATGGTATCAGAGCTTATTCAAGCTAAAGTGCAAGAGAAACAAGAGTGAACCAGCAAATCAGCGCAGGAGAGACTGGGATCTGCGTAAGCAGCAGCAGACCCTCCCAGAGATTACGTTGTCCAGGCCAAGAGGTCAATCCAGTGCAGAAAAAGGCTCCCTCTGAGAGAGTTGACAGAGGGGTAAGCATTTTTTCAGTTGCAAAAGAGGCAGCGTAGCAGACCAGCATAGCTGAAGGATGTAGTTACTGCATAGCAGTAAGAGCTAGTGCATAAAGCATCGGAAAATTTCTGAAAAACACACATTGGAGATTTCTTGATGTCAGAGAGTTTCTTACTCAAAGAAGCTCAGTTTTTCCCGTGTAGCAGCAGAACAAGTGACTTACTCCACAAGGAGTGCGTAAGTCTACCTGAGCAGAGGGTTAGAGAAAGAAATCGACAGTTGAGGAGATGGCCAGCAACGGACTGCGTGACTAAGATAGATTGGAGGGTGCCTCCAACTGTGTTATTTGGAAATCAAGGATAGAATTTCTCCTTGATGAGCATGATCTGAAAGCCCTCATAGATAACGCAGTTGCAGAACCTCTTAATGCAGCACACCTGAGACAATTCAAGAAGAATATGGCAAGAGCCAAGCGATTGATCCTAGATGGTGTGAAGGATCATATCGTACCTCACATAGCAGCTAAAAACATTGCTAGAGAGATGTGGGTAGGGCTAGAAAAGTTGTACCAAGGATCTTTCGAGCAGCGGAAGATGTATTTGGAGGAGAAGGTGTGTAATACCAGGATGAAGAAGGGAGAACGTTTTGACTCCTTCCTGTCCCATATACAAGATACCCGAGATCAGCTGTCAGCAGTGGGAGCTGCTCCTCGAGACTCAGAGCTGGTAAGGCTCACTCTGAACTCAGTTTCAGAAGACTATCAGGTCTTTGTCCAGAGCATTCTGGGCAAAGAAAGGCTTCCACGATGGAAAGCAATGTGGGTAGCCTTACAACAAGAAGAGCTGAGGAGAGACCTCCTCAAAATCCATTTGGAGGATGGCAGCAGTGGGTCAAAGGTCAAGAAGGAGGAAGAAGACAACACTGCCCTTGCATCAAAGGGGAAACAGAAGGAGAAAAGGAAAGATTTGTCTAAGATCAAATGCTTCCGGTGTGGGGAAATGGGACATTATGCCACACAGTGTCCTCTTAAGAAAAAGGATAAAGAGGAGAAGGAAGATCCGCAAGCAGGAGCTACCAAGATTGAAGCAGAAAGAGATTGTGCTATGTTAGCTCATATTTCGAAAGGAGAGAAATGGGTTGACTTGGAGTTGTAGATCCAGAAAATACAAATGGCAGGATCCCTGAATATTTCCGAACTCTTGGATCACATGTGAGCTACGACAGCCTTAAGATAGTAGCAGGATGGACAGTTGCAGCGGAAGATGAGAAGACAATGCAGTGGCTAGCAGTACTAGACCCTGATCAGCGCAAAGAGGGAGTAGCAGCATCAATAGTTAAGCAGCAGCAATGCAATGCACACTGGTGCAGCGCAGTGTAGAGCAGTGCTCATGTAGTGCAGAGCAGTAACAGCGCAGTGTTTTCAAAGAGCTAGTGCAGAAACTAGCAACAGTCAGTCTTATTTCTCAGCTGAAGATTCACTTGTACAATTTCGGATGTTTTTCTGTTGAAATTAGCAACAGTGCAACAGCAGCAGTAGATGAGTAGCAGCAGCAGATGAGCAGCAGCAGCGTAGTGCACAAGTGGTGCGAAGTGCAAAGTAGTGCTCACGCAGTGCAGAGCAGTGCTCACGTAGTGCAAAGCAATGCTCACACAATGCAGAGTACACGCAATGCAGAGCAGTGCTCACGCAGTGCAGCAGCATGGTTGCAGAATTCAGAGGGAGTTGCAGTACAGTGGCAGTTGGCAGCAGTATGCAGAGTCAACAGCACTACAGATGCAGCATTTTCTTGTGCAGTGTTAATAAGCAACATCAACAGCACAGCAGCAGATGTTCCAGAAGTCAGAGCAGCACATTGAGTTGTTTTGCAAGAGCACTTTCCTCACTAAAAGGGAGTGTTGATTTATGGTAGCATCGGATGTGCTCTAGCCTTGTAACTTTGCATATAGGCTAGGACACGTGTATTCCATAAAACCCAGAAATGGTTTTGGAAAATTCCACTTAGAGATGGTTTAATTAAATTAATTAATAGTTTTTTAATGTTTTCCTAAGTCTAAACTTAGGGAAACTGATGAATTAAATGGTATTAATTAAACTAAGTGCGAATCTTCTACATGAAGTCATGGATCACCTCCAAGTAAATCTTAGCCCTTGATTATGCTTTATTCTTCGTCGTTGAAGGGTCAACGGAAGAATATAAGGAGGGTGAGGGGCCTATGGAAAATACACATTGAGCACATTGAGTAGTTGGCATTTTCGAGTTTGTGTGAGGAGACATGGCTTTTGATCATAATCAAATCACTAGGGCAGGGTTTGCTAAGTGATTGTGATTCAGTGATCAGATCCAGAGACTGGCAAAAGCAGAGACTGGTCAGGAGGACCCGAAGTACATTTCAAAGTGAGGCAGCACTTACGTAGAGAGAGACAGCGCAGTTTTCTAAAGGGGTGACACAGTCCCTGCAGGAAATCACACAGAGGCAGCGCAGTGTCTTTTGGAGTCAGTCTGGAGATAGCTAGAGGTCGGGGTTTCTGAGCCAGGAGGGCAAAAATCCAGTCTCAGATTAGCTAGATCAGTTGCAGAAAGAGGTGACGCAGTTTCTCAGGCTTGCCCACGCAGGCTTACGCAGTTCCAGCGTAGGCACTCACGCAGGGGTAGAGAGGGGCTTCACTAGCGCTGTTTAGATCAGCCGGAGACTTGCAGAGTGAGGTATATCTCACAATTACATTTGTTGTCTAGATTTCTCTGAAGGGTGAGCCGGATATTGGAATCCTAGTTGTACTCAAGATACTGCTGCTTAATAATATAAAACCCTCAGATCTACTGCACCGGTTTTCCCAAGTTGGGTTTTTCCGAAGACTTGGTCCAAAAATAATTGTTTCAAATGTGGTTGTTTTTTATTACATTTTGTTCAGTTTGTTTCAGCACTTAGATTTATTCCACAGCATTATTTGTGTAGACTGCTTCAATAATTACTTCGGTATTTCAATGTAATGAAATAATTATCAGAAATAATAGGAGACGTAATTCAAATTTGTTGCAGTAGGAATCCAGATTTAGGATTTTTCACAATCGTTTGTCCCATTTGAACCCGGTGGGGAAAATGCAGGTTCGAGGCACTGAAATGCCTCGGCAAGCCTTGATAAGATATATGTAAATTGCTTTGACTTTAGTTTCAGGTTTCTAAGCTTCCCTGTTACTGAAAAAATAAATGATCTAGACCCAATTCTCTCCATGCTTACACCTTTAGTGTCTTCAACTTACTTTGGGTCACCTGGTCTTTTGAGCTCATTTTAACCCCTATCTAGTTAGTGAATTTTTTGTTCATGACACATCAGATCAATGGCATTGGATTTTATGCTTATTGTTTGCTTCAATTCAGTTGAACATCACCTTTGAATAAATGCATCTCTTCATTTATGCAAATGACGTTGTGAGATTTCGAAGCTCTCAACTCCTCCCAAGTCTACCCTTCACAACTTGAAAGGGGCATCCGCACATTTCTCTTCATCAATTAATTTCTCTTTACATTCTCATCATGTGATTCCAATTCATGATCTTGTACACAATCCCTTGTCTCATGTCCAATATTTCTTACAAACATAACAAACACATCCATGCTTCTTAGCGCAAGATATATGAATCATAAAATCATTTGCTTGGTTGCCATGTCTCCAAGGAACACTAATGGGATTGCTCTTCCCCTGAGGTGTTGTTGCTATAATACTAACTACATTCTTCTTTGCTTCCTTGAGCATCTCCCCCTGAGGCCATGCTAACTTCAATTTTTCATTGAAATCACATGTTCTTTCTTCTATTCCCAAACTTTGGTAAGCTGCCTTCTGCTATGTGCATCTCCTTCTAGAATATTGTTTGGTCCGCTTTGAGTGGCGTCCTTCTTTTGCCTAGCTTCCATTAAGGAACTAGGTAGCTTGCAGTCTTTGGCCATGTGGCCAAGATTTTCACATATATAGCACCTTGTGTGACTAAGAAAGGGAGGAAACGGCTTGTGTCTTCTTGTGCTATTATCCACATACAATGCATTCCTACTTTTCTTTGCATAGGGTTTGAAATCTGTTGATCATGATCATCTCCCTAGTAAAAGTTTCCATGGACCATCTGGTTTAAATCTTCTAACTCCTCTACCCTGTCTTGCAAAGTGCCTTAGCTGTCTTTCGTTGTTTTCTCCTAACTTCAAAATCGTGTTCTAGAAGGGCTGGAAATTCATATTTGGAAACATTCGGGGCATAGCTCCTTTGGCCCTAGCCCCCTTCGTCCCGTTTTTCATATAACCCGAGCATTTGACCGTGTACTAAGATAGAAAAGCGCTTACCGTATACGTCATCGGGCGAAATCTCAGCCGTCGGATCAAACACAGATCAACGTTCCACGACCTATTGCTCTTGTGGTCCCCACGCTGCGCGTCGATTCCAAAACCGGCCTGTTTATTTCGCACCGCCTTTCAAAGGCAGGCGGTATTCCGCAAATCGCAGCGATTCCACACCTTATGCGCCACGCATCCCAGGCCACTATTCCAATACTGCCCTATTTCGCGCATTAACGTTCGATCCCGGACACGCAGTGAAATTTACGTTAGCCGTCCGATCCTGAGCGCTCCATCCAACGGCTGCCACTCCCCCAAGCTGCGCGAATTTTAGTCCCAATGCACAGTACCCCGGGCCCGCTATTCCGTCGCCCTCCGGTGAAGTATTAACCGTTGATTTCGTTTTTGATCGTATGGCCCAGAATTGTTCATACATCCCGTTGATTGACCAAGTCCGCCTCCACGTCGTCCCTTTCGCTTAGCCTTTCGTACGCCCACGTGTTCATTGCGTTCCCCTCCACCACTCACATATCCTGTTTATGTGTCATATTTCAGTGTTCATATTATGTACCTCCGCCTCGTTCATTCATCGTTGCTTCACTATATTTTTCATTGCCACCCTTCATTCCTCTGTCACCCTGCATCTCCTCATCGTTTCACTCAGTCCACATCACCATTTCGTGGTCACTGCCGCATCCACCACCCTTGCGCCTGGTTTCCTTAACATGTTTGTGGGTTTTGCAGGTTGCAGCGACGCGAAATCACCATTAATCTCCGCCTCCATTACAGAAATTGAAGACTTACTAGAGGATCAGTTTGCAGAGGTAGAGTTTATGAAGAAAAGCCCCGAGTAGTTGCCGTGACATGGCTTTCATTAAAGAAGCCATGGTAAAAGTCTACCAAAACCCTCCAGAGCAATTAAAAAAATAGATTTTCCACAGACGCAGCTATTAATGATACGACAAAGAGTATCAGTCAGAGAGCAAGGAATTCAACGTCTGGAGCCGAAGATTTTAAATAACAATTCAGCATTCAGAAGGCAAAGAGTACAAGTGCATAAAAATCATATCCTCCAGATTTAACTCCAATAGATTTTTCTCTCAGGAAAGTACAGAGTGTTACATATTTTATTCTTCATATCTTACCCCTGGAGAGATTTTCACCCATAGCATTTACTTCATGAAGCCGGCAGCAGAGCACATACAGTACAGCATGTTCACTCAGCAGTATGGGCGCGAATGTTTCCGCCATTTTGTTCAAATTAAGCAAATTAAATGTTTTCACCTACTTCTTTATGGGGTCTTTCTCTTATTCTTCTATAAAAACCCAAAAGAAAGACATTGTAAAGGTTCCAGATTTTTATCAGAAAATTGTGCAGTGAAAGGCATTTTGTTGTATACACTTTGTAAAAGCTCTTATATGAAGACTCAGAGCCCGTAGGGTCTCAGTGAGGAGGAGTTCTATCTGTATTAGAGGATTCTGGTCTTTGGTATACCATAGTATGTAAGTTTCTTTATGTGTTTAATACAACATTTCATTTTATCCATCTTCTTGTATCATGTACTGGAATGCGAGTGGCTCACTGATTTTAGGTAAGGATTTATCCTAGTTGATACCCATACTTGGATCAGTCAAGTGCTTTAAATATGGCTAAGTCATGATACTCTGTTTCATGTTCATTTCATCCATCTTTCTGCTATATTAGTTGCTTTGGGAGGGTGCTTTTAAAACGCCATTGTCATGTATGGATTCTTAGAATGATAAGCCCATATATGGTTCTGTTGTGTATCTGGGTATCAGACCAAAGTTAACTAATATCTTCTTATATTTCTTTCACTGCATACGCCTTCTGATATTTAATTTCTGTGGCATATTACTTGAATCGGCCCTCTTTACAGTAAATTGTCTCTTAATTGTCTGATGCTTTTGTGTTAGAGTTTTGCACTTTGTCCCTGCAACATTACTTTCCCTGTGGCGGTTTCTGTGAGTCTGGTCCCATTTGAAATCAATTTCCTTGTTTACAAGAGATAGCAGGAGAGCCTTTGGATTGACACCCAAGTTATATTATACGCTCCTTGCTATGATAAGATGTCCTAGGCACTGGTCTATGGCAACTCTAGGCTGTCTCTAGGAGTGACAATTTATGTCGACAACAAAATCAACAGCCTTATGGCTAAAAGCATTGCATGAATAACAGTGGCCATAGAAATAGTTTGTGTACCTGGTAGCTAATGATCTTCACGTACGGAAAGGTTCTCTTTGATTGTTTGCTTGATTGATCTTACATTTTTGCTGCATCTTTTGCTAATGAACCTTGATTTGACTGCTCCTACAGTTAGATACTACATGCCCGAGGTTATGGCAAGACAAGGACTAGACATCTTTCAAGGGAGCAAAGGATCTCCTTGATGAAAGTATTTTTTCTTGCTCATTCTTTGTCTAATGGTTCTATTGCTAGCCTTTATTTATGATTATGTTGTGCTAACTCCTCCTATAGGCCTTTTGGGTGTTGCTTGATTATATCCTATGGTTGCCTTTAAGCTAAATCTACTCTTTTCAATTAATTTTAGGGCTAGATTGTTCTCTACTTTAGATAATCGCATTTTTAAACTTTTTCAACAATTTAAACATTACATTCACCCCATATCATCATTAGCAAGAATCTAGAGAGAACACTAACATCAACAATGCAGTGGAACTGAAAGGAACAATACAATTAAAGCATACACAATAGAGACACCAGGATTTTTGTCGGAGACCAACGCAAAACCCCACAAGGGCGAAAACCCATAATCAATTCTTCTTCTTCTATTAGATATTCATCAAATGTTCAGCTGATATACAAAGTACAAATATCATGAGACATAAGTCTTTCATCATTAGTCACATTAGGCCACCTAGGGCCAATCCTGGATCATATAGGCTCCTAATGAAATGCCAATTGTGAAGACAATCAAGGTGGCATTCAGACTACCTTTAGATCTCTGTAAGTAGAGTAGATCTTTGTCTTCAAGAAGAGAACAAGTAACACTGTCATACATCACACTGTCGTGAGCCATGTATCACTATCATAGGGTCACTGCCATACATCACACTAAAGCCACTACCACACAAGATTGCCATAGAGCATACTGCCATACATCATTGATGATATACATCACTATCATAAAGTACAGCCACACATCTTTGTGAAAATTTCTGAATCTTCTAAAGAGAAATCCTACTGCAGAAAATTTGATTTACTTCTCTTACTTGTTTATTTAACTTTACAAGTTATTTTACGAATTATTCATGAAAACATCGAAGTAAATACACTGCAACCTACACAATTATACAGATCAAGTACTAAAGAATAAGCAACCATGCAGACAAAGGACACAAAATTTTTCAGACAAAGTCCCCAGACATACCCAATGGGGTAAAACCGGTGCAGCAGCTCTTAAGGGTTTTTATTATTATGCAGATTTCTAAATACAAACTAGGGTGCCAATGTGGCTCACCCAACAGAGAATTTCCTCGACAGAAGTACCTCTATCCGGAGACAGATATTATGGTTGATCCAACGTCAGAATGAAGAACCCCATAGGTTCCTACGCAGTCCCCAGCAAGCTCTGCGCTGAGACTGCGACACCCTTTCTCGTGGTTGTGTCACCCCTTTGTTATCTGTTGAATCTGAGCCCTATCTGCCCCACAGAAACCCCAGCGTTGCAACCTCTGGCTCTACGTCACCTCTTCTTGGACTGTGTCACCCCTCTAGGCTTGCACCGGCCTCTGCGTGAGCCCAGCTGGGTCTGCATCACCCTCTCAAGGGTTGCGTTGTCTCTCCTAGGTAGATATGCCTCTCTACAAATGTATTCTCAGCCTTGGATTTGAAATCCCATTGCCGAACTACCCCTCACTGCACTGCAAGCTCACTCCAAAATTCTCAGCACACCATGCCCCAGAATTTCAACTTAGCTCAAGTGTTGCCACTCTGTGTGTCTTTTTCCAACTAATCCCAAGCCTTCCTTCAATACTTTTCCAGTTGACGAATCAACGATCGTGATCTAATCCCTAATCAACGGTTAATATTAGAAAAGACTTGATCCTTGTCACTTAGAACATTCTCACCCACATGTTAAATTAATTCACTTTAATTATTTAATTTCCCTAAGTTAGACTTAGGGCCTCCATTAAAATAATTAATTATTTGAATAACTTAAGCTCCGGGTGGAATTTCTCCAAACGATTTCTGGGTCTTGAAGATCTTATGCATTCTAGCCCATCTGCAAAGTTTTGGAGCTAGATCACATCCGATGCTACCCAGAAATCAACACTCCCTCATAGTGAAGAATGTGCTCTAGCAACACTTCAACCTAAAGCATCACCCTGATCCATGGCATCGATCCTCTGCGCTGTTGATGCTCGGCTGCTACCCCTCATCCACTGCGTTGTTTCCTTCTGTACTACTGCCCATGTCACTGCCACTGACACTGCCTCATTTGTACTGCAGCTCCCTCTCAAATGTTGCATCATGTTGCCCATAGCACTGGCACTACTAACTGTTGCACAGCAACTCAGTCGCGGAGAAGTAAGCAACTGAAAACATGACCCAAAATCCTGACATACAAGTCAGTCTAGGTGCACCTCGATACTAAAGCATCCTCTGCTGCTAATCTGCACTGTCCCTCTGGTGCCTCTGCGTTGTTGTTGCTCTGCACTGCCTCTACGTTGTTGTTGCCTCTACTCTGCGTTGCTCATGTCTTCAGCGTTCTAGCTCTGCCAATATTGCTCCATCATCCTCACACCAACAGACTATAGTCATCCTGCTACTGTCATTAAGGGCTTCCATAGCTCGTATGTGATCCAAGAGTTTGGGCACCTCAAGGATCTTGCCCCTGCACACTGAAGCTCAAAAGAGCTACATATCAATGTCGCCCCACCTCTTTTCTCGAGGAACATGAGCACTCATGGCAACATCGTCACAGTCCCATCATCATCCTTCGCTGCAGCAGCCTTCGAATTGGATTCTTCCTTGCCCTTCTTTTTCATAGGGCATGTTGTGGCGAAATGTCTTAATTCACCACAATTGAAGCATCTAACCTTCGAAAGGTCTTTCTTCTTCTTCTGTTGCTGCCCCTGTTGTCCCTTAGATGCGAGAGCCTCATCTTCCTCCTCCTCCTTGATCTTGATCCCTCTGCCGCTGATGCCTGTGAAAATTCCTGAATACATTAATGCAGAAATCCTACTGTAGTATCATGGTTTACTTCTCCTACTTGTCATTAAATTATACAAGTTATTTCTAAAAATTATTCAAAAAATATCGAAGTAAACGCTACTAACAACCTACACATATGCAGATCATTTACTGAATAATATGCTCATTCAAACATAGTGACACAGATTTTTCAGACAATAATCCCCGGAAAAACACAACGCGGGAAAATCGGTATAGCAGATATGAGGATTTATTATTATTATTATGTAGAATCTTATTACAGCAAATCTGGGCACCCAACTGGTTGACCCGACAGATAAAATGATAAATCTACAACAATACCTTCTGTACTGAGACCAAAAGCTAACTGATCCACACCCTCAAACGGGATTTACAAGGCTCAACTATTTTTTGGCCCTAAAAACCCTAGCGCTGCCCCTAAAGCCCCAGCGTCAACCCTGTTAGGCTATGCGTGCCTCTGCGCTGCTCAGAAGGGGACTGCGTAACCCCAAACTGGGTGAGGCAGTCCTTACGTTACCTCTGGAGGCCTCTACGTAACTCTAGAAGCCCTCTGAAGCTACAGCGCTGCCCCTCCTGGGCCTACATAGTGGCTAAAGCCTCTGCACTGCGTAGTTGCTGTGTAGCTACTGTTGATGCTGCCCTTACTCCTCTGCGCTGACCTTGATTGCTACTCCTCTGCCTCTTAATGACTCTTGGCTTTAGGATCAGATCATCCCCTCAGCCAATACTACCCCTCACTGCAGAAAACTCCTTTGGAAATTCTTAGCAAACCCGCCCTAGAATTCTAGCTCAATTTCTCAGCTTTGCCTCCTTGTGTGTGTCTCCAACTAACCCTCAAGCCTTTCTCTTATACTTTTTCATTGAACACATCAACAGTCGTGATTAATTCTCTTATCAACGGCTGAGATTAAAAGACTCCTTGATCCGCGTCACTTAGAACATTTCAGCACATGTGTTTAATTAATTCACTTTAATTTTTCTAATTTCCTAAGTTTAGACTTAGGGTCCTCACTAAAAAAAAATATTATTTTGTAATATTCCCATTTTTGGTATCATCCATGACAGGGCTAGGAGGGACTTCCAGAGTTAGGAGCAGACAGGTCACATGTACAGATTGGTGCTATCAGTGGGCTCAGGAGCTTTTCAGAGGAGTTTTGAGGAGTTTTCATGGTGTCTGGAGGCATTCGCTTGATATACTCCATCATCCGAGCAGTTTGGCTTTCGTTCTGATGCATTCTGATAACTTTCGGAATTTTGAGTTATTTATGGGCTTAACTCAGCTGATTATGCTCAAGGTGGCATTCCGGGAGGAATATACTATGGAACACCTTAGTGTAATAGCTCATCGAAACAGGGACGAGGAGACCTACACGATGGGACAGTTAGACAGAGATTTCAGTGACCAGAGGAGGCGTGGTAGCCGATATACCCTTTTCTGCATTAAAAAGGAATATTTTATAATATTTTAATAAAAGGGAAAAGCGCTCCATAAATAAAATAATAATAAAATAATGCTCTAGAAGGCTCCAAGGGATCTATAAAAGAAAGGGAGGAGGCCATTGGGAGAGATCTTTGGAGTAGATCATTTGCTTGTGTATGAGAGGTTTGAGGACGTGGTTCTCTACTTCAGCCGTAGCCCCAGGACGGAAACCCTCGGGTGATTTGTGAGTGTTGGACGAAAACCCAACTCTCTTGAGGAGACTTCATTTAGGAGTTTCACAGAGCTTCAGAGTTTGGTGTGAGGATCATTCAGATCTTCAACTTGGGCTTCATCAGTTTCAGTGGGTTCAGTTTCAGCTGTTGCCGGAGGGAGAGTGCAGCAGTGCAGTTTGCGGCCAGTGCCGTTCAGCAGCTTATCTTGGTGGCCGGTTTTCTATCTCAGCTCTTCTTGGGTCAGATCTATATGTAAACCCCTGTTTATTATCTATAATAAAAGCTGAGATTTTTCTTCTGTTCTATATGGTATTGGATTGCAGTGTTTCTTGTCTTTTAATTTTACATGGCAATCTTCTGTTGAATGAATGATTATTTTACGGCAAATTGTGGTATTCAGTATTTTTCTGCATTTTAGTTAAAATATCCCATCCGGGATATTACATATTTGAATAACTTCAACACCAGATGAAGTTTCTCCAAACACTTTCTGGGTTTTGGAGCTAGTGTGTTTCTTAGCCCCTCCACAAATTTTCAAGGCTAGAGCACACTCGATGCTACCCCAGTACACAAAATATCAACAATGCCTGCCTTGGTCATCCTCCTGATCTCTTATTGTCGAAGAGTTGCCCACATGTTTTCCCAACTCGGACGTGTTTCTCTGCCAAAAATGCCTTGGACAAAGTTCTCCCACTCATTGGTAACTGCATTCAGAGCAGTCCTCACCATAAGACATTCATCAAGTGTGGCCCCCACAGCAACCAGTTGATCACGGATCGCCTTCCATATAATGAGGAAGGGGTCGATCTCTTCTCCCTTCAGCATCTTAAATAATCAAGGTTGATTCTCAAGAAGCATCCTCCTTTGAACAAAAGTCCCCTGATACAATGTGGTCAAAGAAGTCCACATCTCATGTGTTGTGTTCTTCTCAGCAATGTGTGGGACAACATGATCCTTGACTCCATTCATGATCAAGCGCTTAGCCTTCACTTGAGCTTCCTCGTACTTCTTCAGAGGGTTGCATCCACGGGAACAGCCATGGTATTCAAGGCATGATCTTTGATGCGATACTCATTAAAAAATGCCAGGATCCTGGCCTTCCAGATGACAAAGTTGGATGCACCATCCAACCTGTCCTGATCCCTCAGTCCATGTACAGCCATCTCTGCTCAACTGAATATGACGAACTGATTCACTTCTCCCTCTTTTGTTGTTGCCCCAGCAAAACACGGATATGGGTTTCTTAGCGTTGAAAACCCTCTAAGGAATCACACTCCCTCTGAAAACCAATTTCCCTCCCGGAAATCCTCTGCCAACTGATGTCGAATCAACCCTCTCCAATCACTCTTTGTTGTTGATCAACACTGGATCTAGACTTCTTGGCGAGAAGTCTTCTGAGGCACTGCTTCCCCTTACTTTTCCATGCCCTGCTAGACATTGTTCTACACCAACAGAAACAATGCCCCACCAGCAAATACTGAAGAAAAACGATCTGCACTTCCAGCCACGGCAACCGGAGGTTCAAAATTTTTGGGCTAGCCCAGCAAGCGCCGCGTTGCCTCTGCGCAGCTACATCGTCACCTTTCCTGGTTGACGCAAGCTCTGCGTGAGCTCCACAGGTGACTACATCACCTTTCCTTGCCTCTCTCTGGACCTGCGCTGTCACTCGGGACAACTACCTTCCTGCAGCAAGTTTTCTTCGGTTTTCTGTTGATGGCTTCAACTCTTCCTGATCTACAAATGCTTTGATACCATGTGAAAATTTCTGAATCTTCTAAACAGAAATCCTACTGTAGAAAATTTTATTTACTCCTACTTGTTTATTTAACTTTACAAGTTATTTCCTGAATTATTCATGAAAACATTGAAGTAAATACACTGCAGCCTACAAAATTATATAGATCAAGTACTGAAGAATAAGCAACCATGCAAACAAAGGACACAGAATTTTTCGGACAAATGTCCCCGGAAAAACCCAATGCGAGAAAACCAGTGCAGCAGCTCTGGAGGGTTTTTATTATTATGCAGATTTCTAAATACAAACTAGGGTGTCAATGTGCCTCACCCAACAGATAATTTCCTCGGAAGAAGTACCTCTATCTGCAGACAGTTATTATGGTTTATCCAACATCAGAATGAAGAACCCCACAAGTGCCTACGCAGTCCCCAGCTAGCTCTGCGCTGAGACTGCGTCACCCTTCCTCGTGGTTGGGTCACTCCTCTGCTATCTACTAAATCTTAGCCCGATCTACCCCACAGAAACCCCAGTGTTGCAGCCTCTGGCTCAACATCACCTCCTCTTGGATTGTGTCACCCCTCTAGGCCTGCATCAATTCTGCGTGAGCCCAACTAGGTCTGTGCCACCCTATCAAGGGCTGCATTGACTCTCCTGGGTAGATATGCCTCTCTACAAATGTATTCTCGGCCTTGGATTCGAAATCTCGCTGCCGAACTGCCCCTCACTGCACTGCAAGCTCACTCCGAAATTCTCAGCAAACCGCGCCCCAGAATTTCGACTTAGCTCAAGTGTTGCCACTCCGTGTTTCTTTTTCCAACTAACCCCAAGCCTTCCTTTAATACTTTTCCAGTTGACGAATCAACGGTCGTGATCTAATATATAATCAATGACTAAGATTAGAAAATACTTGACCCTCATCACTTAGAACATTCTCACCCACATGTTAAATTAATTCACTTTAATTATTTAATTTCCCCAAGTTAGACTTAGGGTCTCCATTAAAATAATTAATTATTTGAATAACTTAAGCTTCAGGTGGAATTTCTCCAAACGCTTTCTGGGTCTTGGAGATCTTATGTGTTCTATCCCCTCCACAAATTTTTGGAGCTAGAGCACATCCGATACTACCCAAAAATCAATATCTTTATCATAGAAACACTGCCACACATCATTAGATTATTGTCATAGAGGTTATTGTCATACATCATTGGCATACATCACTATCGTGAGACTACAGAGATTCAATACATCATTGTATACATTACAATGGTCATTATCATCAAGAGTGTTGTAGATATTACTATTATCAATGTCACGAGTATTGTCATACAAGAACACTACCATAATGAAGCATATAATTGCCATGTATATCATTGTTATGAACATAAGTGTCACTTCCATAAGCATAAGTATCACTACTATGACTTACTGTCACAACTATCACTGCTATGTATATCACTGTCATTGGTTATTGTCATTCATCGCAAGAGTCATTGCCATCCAATACTCACATCAGCGTCATAAGGACATCATTTCTATTACTTGTGAAAATTCCAAGTCCTAGATCTCGAATTCTACTGCAGCAAATTGACTTAACTTCACCTACTTGTCAATTACATTAACAAGTTATTTGCAGATTTATTTTGTGAACACTGAAGTAATTACTGAAGCAGCCTTCACTTAATTAAATTAATATGTGAAACAAGGAACTGAGCAAAAGAAAAACATCACACAGGAAACCGTTGTTTTTGGACAAATGTCCCCGGAAAAAACCCAATGTGGGAAAACCGGTGCAACAGATCTGAGGGTTTTATTATTAAGCAGTAGTTATATCTGTATACAATCTCTGGATGCCTTGCTGGCTATCCAGTACAGAGAATGTCACTTGGCAGAAGCAAGACAAATTTTGAGATTACCTCACTCTGCAAGTCCCGGCTGATCTGGTAGCTAAACAGATGAAACCCGAGCACCCTCTGCCTCTACGCAGTAATTGCGTGGGCCTACGTGGAGACCTCTAATGGACTATGTCACCTCCTCTGTTGAATCGTTCAACCCTCAAAAATCTCGATTCCATCCCTCCTGGCTCAGAACTCCGATCTCCCATCTAAAACTTGGACTTCTGCTCGGAATACTACATTGCTTTTGCGTGTGGCCTTCGTGGCCCTGCGTCACCCTCTCTGGGCTCTGCAGTGCTTCCTCTCTGCAGAGTATTCTTGGCCCAGGAGAATATCTTCCGAACAACACTGTCTCTACCCCTCAATTGTGTGAGAATCTCTCTGCCCCTCAATTGTGTGAGAATCTCTCGATCAAAGTTTTCCTCTGAGCACTACTCACTTCAGAAAATTCGATCTCTCAATCTCTCAGTGTGTTTTTCCAAATGACCCTCAAGTCTTCTTTATAGTCTTCTCGTTGAGACTTTAACGGTCGATATTAGATCTCCAATCAATGGCTAAGATTACATTTTGACACGATCTTCTTTTTCTAGAACTTTCACCCATAGTTTACATTAATACCCATTAATTATTTTAATTTCTTATGTTTAGACTTAGGGTCCCATTAAAAATAATTAATTTATCAAATAAAACTGTCTCTGGCTGGAATTTCCCCAAACAGTTTCTGGGTTATGTGGAATACATGTGTCTAAGCCTCTCAACAAAGTTTGAGATTTAGAGCACATCTGATGCTACCATAAATCAACATTACTGTCATAAAGGGCGTTGCCATACATTTTTGACACAAGAACACACCATACATCAGAAGAATCTCTTCAATACATTACTGCTAACATCAAAGGATTAGGGCACGCAAAATTTCTCTAGAAAAGTTGCAAAAATCTCCTCACAGGACACATAACCAATACCTAGATGCAGAAGGTTAGGGTCACTAAGGCCGCACCAACAGTCCTCATCTTCTCAAAAAAAAGGGCCATATATCATTATTATTTGATCTCAGAAAGAAGGTTGCATACACCATGAAGAATAGACCACAAACATTACAAAGAATAGGCATCTGGATGAACGAACTTACCACAGAGATGCCACATATATAGGCTAAAACAGGCTGTATTAGGCCACAAATAATCCGCAGAGAAAGGACCGCATAAGCTGCCACAGAGAGCCGCACAAGATGCCTCCATTAAGCCGCACATTGTTGATTTTTGTAGCATCAGAAAGTGCTCTAAGTCTCAAATTTGGTGGAGAGACTTAGACACTTGTATTCCGAAGAACCCAGAAACCACTTGTGGAAATTCCACTCGGTTCATGTTTTATTAAAATAATTAATTATTTTAATGGGGAACCTAAGTCTAAACTTAGGGAAATTAAATAATTAGAGGGTATTAATAAAACAAAGTGTGAATCTTCTAGAGAATGAAGATCAAGTCATGTTTTAATCTTAGCCATCGATTAGACATCTAATCTGGGCTGTTGATTTGTCATCGAGAAGACTATAAAGGAAGGCTGTTGATTTGTCATTTGGAAAATACACCGAGACATTGAATTGATCTAAGATCGAAATTTATGGGGCGTGGTTTACTGAGAATTTTGAACTAGAGATTTGAGTAGTGAGGGGTAGAGATAGCATCTAGGGAGGAAGAGATTTTCTCAGTCCGATGGACCATCAGTCGGAGAGAGGCAGAGGTGATCTATGCTAGCCAGCGTTGAAGGAAGGGGCTAACAAAGTGACTACGTAAGCTCACGCAGAAGCAACGCAGAGGCAAAGGTAGAGGTTTCAGAACTTTGCTAGTGGATCAGTTTCAGAGACCGGGATCCGGAAAGTGGCATCAGGAGGTTGTTCCTTAGCATCCATAGAGACAAAACGACTTGGAGGAGGGCTAATGCTGAGCCTAGAAGTGGGTGACGCAGTGGCTGGAAGTTTGTTAATTTTGGGCAACTAGGTCCAAACTCCATCTTGCACTACTCATATGATGATGTTCATATTTTTGTTGGATTCCTCTTCCGGATAGGTGCAACATTGATCTAAAGATCATCTTGTTTGGATGAGCAGAACATATATTTTGAATTTATTTTCCACACATGTGCAAGGTCGGCCAGATTTGTAATGTAGGCTCACAAGCCTAATAGATGTGTCACACACACTCATTGATGGATATAAATTGGAGAGACTTGGAGGTCATTTTCTCATCATCTCATCACACATCTCTCATTGTGATCTGATTGGTTCGATAGCCTTTGGAGGCCTCTTCCCCTCACACAAGAGGAGCTGGAGCTGCTATTTTTCTACGGCTTTGTTTAGGGCTGATTTGCTGAAGTGTTAACCAACATTCACCGTGGTCAACCCTTGACCGTTTGACCTCAAATCTATGCTGAAATTCTGATTTTGAAAGGCCGTACAGTTGAGCACAAAAATCAAGGGAAAAGGAGTTGTTTGACAGAAGCCCTACTCTGTTGCATTGACTTTTTGTTGTTGTCCTGAGTTGACTTTTCTACGTTGACTTTTGGTTGACAGTGTTAACTTGTGACGAGCTGTCTTTGAGGGTTGTGGGTGTGACACTTGGAGGGTTGGCTAATCTAAGAAAGATTTTGATGGCTAAAGCATCCTATTGACTACCGTAACACACACTATCTTATATCTTTGTTGGACAAGAACAATTGTAAAATCTGATCTATATTATTGGCTTGTCTTATGTTGATCAATTATTGTGTTCTATCATAATTTTACTTTCATGTTTATGTGATTGTTAATTTAAATCGGGCCTAAGAAAGATTGAATTAAATTTTCATTAAGCATAGAACACACCATGGTTATCTAAATTTAACATGGAATCAGAGCTGAGGTGAAGACAATGTCCAAGCTAGTGTTAGAAGAAATCATTGGAGAAGGAATCCTATCAAGGACAAATGGCCTCCTTAACCTACAAGGGTTTCAAGGTTAAAGATAAATTGACTGATAAGTCTAATTATCATGCATGGAAGATGACCTTGGATTTGGTATTAGAAGATCAAGATGTCATGGACTATGTGCAGGGGAAGATTCAAGAACCTCCATCAACTGCAGTTGTTGCCACAAAGACGAAGTATAGAAAAGGGGAAATAAAAACAAAGATGATTATCCAGGATTCTATTCATAAGCACTTGGTTGCTTACATTTCTAAGCTGAGCACATCTAAAGAGATGTATGATAAGCTGGTTAGCATGTTCAGGGCTAGCAATGCTAATCAATTATCCAATACTTTTCTTCAATAATCAATTGAAGAATATCAAGAAGGGCAAAGATGAATCCATTCAATCTTATTTTATGAGGCTCACTGAAATCAGGAATAACCTCCTAGCTATTGGGGAAGCAATAGCTGATCGAGAGATGGTTCTCATTGCGCTTGGAGGTCTCCCCCGTGATTGGTATGTATTCAATACTACTATTCTTAATAATAATGTGATTCCTGATTTTGATGAAATATTGATGAGATGCACTCAAGAGGAGACAAGAATGATGAAGAGAGATCATCCCTCTAATAGAAATGGAAGTGACACTGTTGCCTTTGCCGCTCATGCAAAGAAGAAAAACAATGGTGGTCCGAGAAATAAAAACCATGGAAGAACGAGGCCCAAAGGAAGGAAGGGAAGATGTTACACCTGTAACAAGTTTGGTCACTATGTAAGAGAGTGCCCTAATATAAGGGACTCTCCCAGGGATGATAACAACAACAACTCCAGGGGGAATGGCAATCAAAGGAACAACAAGTTCAAAGTAAAAAGGAAGGCTCTGTCTGATCGTAGTGGAAATGGGCAATCTTTCAAGAGCTCAAGAAATTCCAGGTACGATGAGTCTAATGTTGTTGATAATAAGAGAAATGAATTTATTCTTGTATATGCCCTCTCTGTTGCATCTCCTCTCGACACCCTAGATGTCTGGCTAATTGATAGTGGTGCTTCAAGGCACCTCACTGGTTATAAAGAAGCCCTCTCTGATTTGATTGAGAAGGATATTAATCTAGAAATTATCCTTGGAGATAATGCCACATATCCCGTGAAAGGGACAGGGACTGTGACCCTTCATCTATCTCAAGGTCAAGTCGCCCGCTTACAAGATGTGTTGTACGTACTTGATTTAAAAAAGAACCTTGTGTCTATTTCGGCAATGGAAAACAAAGGGTTGAAGGTGGCTTTTGTTGATGGAAAGGTACGCATCTGGAAGAAGAACTTCAAGGAAGCTCTTACTATTGGTTTTAGAGTTGATACACTCTACCAGGTTGGAGGAAGTCCATTGGGGGCTTTGTCATGTGATACAACTCTTCAAACAGAATTATGGCACCAAAGGTTTGCACACCTGCATTACAAAGCCCTTCCCGAAGCAAGGAAGGTGGTGACAGGGATGCCCGAATTTAGAGATGATCACGAAGGTATATGTCAGGGTTGTGCCGAAGGGAAGCATACAAGGGGACCATTCGCCTCAAGTGTCACAAAGACAATTGATATTTTGCAGTTGAGACATTCTGATTTATCTGGTATGCTGTCGGTGACATCCTTGGAAGGATGTTCCTATTACATGAATTTTACAGATGACTTCTCCTGCAAGACCTGGATATATTTCTTGAAGAAGGACGAAGCATTCAAATGGTTTCATACCTTTAAGGCCTTGGTGGAAAATCAAACCGAGAAGAGAATCAATGTTTTGAGGACCAGCAATGGGACCGAGTTCGAGTCAAATGAATTCAATGACTTTTGCAGAGAAGTTGGGATTAAGAGGGAGACCACAACTGAGTATACTCCTGAGCAAAATGGTGTTGCTGAAAGAAAGAACAGGAACATTGTGGAAGCTGCCCGCGCCATGCTATGTGACCAAGGTATTCCAAAGTTTCTATGGGGAGAAGCTGCAAACACTGTTGTGTACGTTCAAAATAGATGCCCGCATTCCGCTCTGGACTCCAAAACTCCTGAAGAAGTCTTCTCTGGTAAGAAACCCGATGTTTCTCATTTTAGAGTTTTTGGTTGTCATGTTTACTTTCATGTGCCAAAAGAAAAGAGAAGCAAGTTGGATGCTTCTGGGAAGAAGGGAATTTTTGTGGGCTACAGTGAAACTTTGAAAGCATATAGAATCTATGTGCCTGGTCAAAGAGAAGTAGAGATATGCCACGATGTCAACTTCGATGAAGATGTTGCCCTCAAGAAAGTGAGAAATCTTCCTAGCTCCAAGGAAGACAAAGAAGATGAAGAAGCAAGGAAGCAAGAAGAGTCGAAGGATGAACTGATGCTCGATGTTGAAGGACCTATGGATCCTATTGATCCACCTCCTTCAAATTAGAGAAGACCCTCATGGCTCAGGGATACTCTCGCAGGTGCGGAGAGACATATTGCCCCTAGGGGGGCATTCCGTGAAAGCAAGAAGCCAAAGACATACCAAGGGTATCTAGTAGCCATGAGTACGATTGTACAATCTGAGCTTGGATCATTTGAAGAAGTCATAAAGCATCAAGTTTGGAAGGATGCTATGCACGAAGAATATGAGTCCATTATGAAAAATGATGTCTGGGAATGGTCCCGAGATCGGAGAACAAATTTGTTGTCACCTCGAAATGGCTCTATAAGATCAAGCATGGATCTAATGGTAGTGCTAAAAATTACAAGGCAAGATTTGTTGCCCGAGGCTTCTCTCAAAAGGAAGGCATAGATTATGATAATATATTTGCACCTGTGGCCCGCTATACCACCATCAGATCTATTATTGCCCTTCCTGCTATTGAGATTTTGTGTATTTGGGGTAGCATCAGTTGTGCTCTAGGTCCCAAATTTTGAGAAAGGACTAGAGTACACTTGATCTACAAGACCCAGAAATTGATTTGGGAAATTTCATCTGGTTTAGGAGATTAAATTAATTAATTATTTTAATGTATTTTTTAAGTTAAAACTTAGGGAACTTAAACAATTAAAGTGAATTTAATTAAACATGTGATGAAATTGTCTTAAGTCACACGGATCAAGCTTTCTTTTAATCTTAGCCATTGATTCAAGATCTAATCCTGGTCATTGATTTGTCAACGAGAAAAGTATAAAAGAAAGGCTTGGGGTCATTTGTGAAGACACATAGAGGCAGAGCACAGAAGCTAAGCTGAGATTCTAGGGCAGGGTTTGCTAAGAATGCTCAGAAGTGTTTCAGCTGCAGAGAGGGGAATTGAGGCCAAGGGGATGATCTGATCCAGGGATCTAGAATACACAAGAGGCAAAGATCAGCTCAAGGACAGCACAGAAAAGGAGAGCAGCAGCAGTAGCAAGGACGCAGTCCCTCCAAGGACAGTGTGATTTTCAGCAGGAAACCCTCAGAGGGTTATGCAGCAGAGGCTTTCAAGGGTAGCGTTGGGGTTTCTAGGCCCTAATCTTGGCTGAATTCTGTAAATCCTGTTTGACGGTGTGGATCAGTCATTATTTTAGCCCTAGATCAACCAATGAGTTGCAGATCTAGTATTTCTCTGTCGGGTTTTCCAGATCAGGAACCCAGGCTTGCTGTATTGGAAAATTCTTAATAATAAAATCCTCCAGCAGCTAGAGACGATTTCCCCGCATTGGGTTTTCTGGGGACTATTTGTCCAGAAATAATTGTGTCACTTTATCTATGTGTGCATGAACTTGTTCTAGATCTGGATTGGTAGAGATCTGTTACGTGTTTTTCTTCAATTTTAACTTGAATTTATTCAGTTAATAACTTGTCTAAGTAGGAGAGGCATAACCAGATTAACATTAATAATTTTTGCATAAAGTGTAAGGATTCAAAAATTTCTACATGGTATCAGAGCAATTGCAGATCTAGGAGGGTCACCAGCAGAAAAGACTGAAGGTTCTAGCAGTAGAAAGCAACTAGAAAAGCAACAGAAATGCAGATCTGAAGGGACAACGTAGTTTTCAGAGGCAGATTCATGCAGAGGGAAGGGTGACGTTGTCTAACGTTGTGTCCTAGCAAACCCACACAATTACTGTGCAGAGGAAGATCAGAAACAACGTTGGATTGGTCTGAAGCCAGCCAGTGTGATTCAGATCTGAATCTGAAAGATCCAAAAAAGAATACAGAAAAGCTGCAGAAATTCAGAAGGTACTGGTGGGGTTAAAATTCTGAAGTTTTCAGATTTTTAGCCTTAGCACAAGTGACAAAAAGCGGGAGGAGATCAACTTCTCAGAGAATTTCTAACCAAAGGAAACTTGCAGTTTGATCAGAGAATCAAAGAAGAAGTTGAATCATAGTTGATTTGGTAGATTTCCAAGGAGGGGAATCAATTGTCAGAGGGAACAGAAGGTGCCTGTTTCACCAAGGGCCTTAGACCCATTTCTCTAGCAAAGAGAAAAGGAAGTTCCGACACATTTTGAGCAGATGGCTCCTCATGGACTGCGTGATCAGGATAGGCTGGATGGCCTGTCAAACTTTTCAATTTGGAAGGCAAGGATCCTGATATTCCTTGAGGCATACAATCTTAGAGACAATGCAGAGCAAACTCTGGCCACACTGACAGATCCAGATATCCTTCAGAAGCATAGGGAGGCTGCTGGGCATGCCAAGCGGTTGATTATCCATGGTATCAAGGACCATATTGTACCACACGTAGCTGAAAAGAAGAAAACTAATTAGATGTGGAAGATCTTGACCTCCCTGTATGAGGGAAAGTCTGTCTAAAGAAAAATGTTGTTGGAGACTCGGATGAGATCATTCATGATGACGAAGGGAGAAGACATGGAACATTTTCTCTTCAGATTGCAGTCAATCAGAGATCAACTGACTGCAACAGGTGCAACGGTGGATGATGCTTTGATAGTCAGGACTGCCCTCAATGCAGTCAAAGATGAGTAGGAAATCTTTGTCCAAAGTATCTTGGGCAGAGCAGACCTCCCAGATTGGGACATCTTGTGGTCAATTTTGCATCAAGAAGAACTCCACAGATTCACCAAGACGCAACACAGCCCTGCATTGAGCAAAGTGAAGAAGGAAGATGAGGAAGATGCAACCTTGGCATCAAAAAAGCAGCCAAAGAAGAAGAAGGATCTTTCAAAGATCAAGTGCTTCCAGTGTGGTGAAATGGGACATTTTGCCAGCAACTGTCCTGAGAAGAAAAAGGACAAGGAAGTATCTTCTTCCAAAGCAGTTGTGGCAGATGATGGGTCAGGAGATGATGCAGTCATGAGTGCTCATGAACCACGAAGGTGGGGTAACATGGATATGTAGAGGAGCTACATAGAAGAAGGCGGAATCCTTGAGCAGCTCATCTCTTGGATCACATGCGAGCTACGGCAGCCTTAAGACAATAGCGAGACCAGTGGAGATGTGGGTGCATAGATCACAGATGAAGTAGGCAGAGGCAGATCTGAAGACTAGAAGAAGCAGCGCAGAGCAAAGCAGCAGCAGGGTAGAAGCAGTAGCAGCGCAGAGGCTGATGTGACTTCAACAATGCAGAGCAGAGTTGCTTAAGCAGTGTAGATCTGCAACAACGTAGAAAGCTTCAGAGGGACAGCGCTGTGTAGCAGCAGCGTGATAGATTTCAGCACAAGGAGCTGATGTGACTTCGGTAGTGCAAAGGGAGTCTGATTACGCAAGCAGAGTTGGAGTCCGAAACTGTCTTTGTAGAGATTTTGTGTATTTGGAGTAGCATCAATTGTGCTCTAGCTCCCAAACTTTGTGGAGGGACTAGAGTTCACCCGATCTACAAGAACCAGAAATAGATATGGGAAATTTCATCTGGTTTAGGAAATATTAAATTAATTAATTATTTTAATGTACTTCCTAAGTTAAAACTTAAGAAAATAAAATAATTAAAGTGAATTGAAATTGTCTTAAGTCACACAGATCAAGATTTCTTTTAATATTAGCCATTGATTCAAGATCTGATCATGGTCGTTGATTTGTCAACGAGAAAAGTATAAAGGAAAGGCTTGGGGTCATTTGTAAAGACACACAGAGACAGAGCATTGAAGCTAAGCTGAGATTCTAGGGCAGGGTTGCTAAGAATACTCAAAAGTGTTTCAGCTGCAGAGAGGGGAATTTATACCAAGGGGATGATCTGATCCCAGGGTCTAGAATACACAAGACGCAGAGAAGAGATTAGCTCAAGGACAGTGCAGAGGAAGGCAGCAGCAGCAGGGACAGCGCAATTTTTAGGAAACCCTTCAGGGGTTGCGCAGAGACCCTTAGGGGCAGCACAAGGACCGCGTCACCCATTCTAGGGTAACACAGTCCCTTCCAGGAGTAGTGCTAAGGGTTTGGAGGCCATCCAAGGCTGACGCAGAGGCTTTCAGGGGCTTCAGAGGGTGACGCAGTGCATTTCAGGGGCAGCGCTGGGTTTCTAGGCCTAGATCTGGCTGAGTTCTGTAAATCCCGGTTGAGGGTGTGGATCAGTTAGTATTTTTGGCACTAGATCAGCCAGGAGCTGTAGATCTAGAGTTTTCTCTGTCGGGTTTTCCATATCTAGAACCTAGAGTTGTGTATTCATAAATATTCTTAATAATAGAACCCTCCAGCAGTTAGAGACCGATTTTCCCACATTAGGTTTTTCCGGGAACAGTTTGTCCAAAAATTATTGTGTCACTTTGTCAAGGTGTGCATGTGCTTATTCTAGATCTGAATTGGTAGAGATTTGCTATGTGTTTTGCTTCGATGTTAACTTGAATTTATTCAGTTGATAACTTATATAAGTAGGAGGAGCTCAACCGGATTAACAGTAATAATTTATGCATAAGTGTTAAGATTCAGAAATTTCTACATGGTATCAGAGCAATTGCAGATCTAGAAGGGTCACCAGCTGAAGAATCTGAAAGATCTAGCTGTAGAAAGCAGCTAGAAAAGCAGCAGAGAAGCATATCTGAAGGGACAGCGTAGTTTTCAGGAGCAGATTCACGCAGAGGGAAGGGTGACATTGTCCAGCGTTGTGTCCTAGCAAGCCCACGCAATTAATGCGCAGAGGCAGCTCAGAAACAACGCTGGTTGGGTCTAAAGCCAGCCAGTGTGATTCAGATCTGAATCTGTCAGATCCAGAAAAGACTGCAAAAAAGCTGCAGAAATTCAAAGAGCTGGTGGGGTTAAATTTCTGAAGTTTTCAGATTTTTAGCCTTAGCACAAGTGACAAAGATTGGGAAGAGATCAGCTTCTCAGAGAGATTCTAACCAAAGGAAACTTGCAGTTTGATCAGAGGATCAAAGAAGAAGCTGAATCATAGTTGATTTGGTAGATTTCCAAGGAAGGAAATCAAGTGTCAGAGGGAACAGAGGGTGCCCAATTCGTAAAGGACCTTGTTATCACTTGCTGCCTACACCTACCTATAGTTAGCGAGAAAAGCCTTTAACCCCACAAGGTGTGGTTGGTGGCAAGGAACTCAGAGAAGTGGTTGTCACAATAATTCCAACTCTCTCTGTTTAAGCTATCTCTTAGGTTAGCTATGGGGGGTGGTCCCTAAAAGGAAAACTAAGTTAAAGATTTGAGTTTCTAGGAGAATATTAGAGTGAAATTGGATTACTTTTGAAGATTCATGAACATTTATGAGCAACTTTGAAATAACGACAAACCATTTAACCAGTGCCTTTACAAATAACGTGCTCAAAAGTAAAAGAAATACTCAAAGAGTTGAGAACACAGTAATCCTGAAATGGAAACAAAAGACTGTTAGCACAGGATATCAGAAATGCTCTCAAGGTAAATAGATTTATGAATCAAAGCATGAGAAACTATCTTGCTAAAAAAGAAACAATTAGTGTTCTACTTTGGAGAATGTAAATGAGATGATCGAAAAACTTAAATGTCAGACCAAGATAGCAACATGTAATTAAATTTGCAACACCAAATAAAGGTATTTGCCAATGAAACAAGATATATCAATCATCCATAAGCATAATGATCATTAAAATGACAACAGGCAATGAAGTTGAAAAAGTAAGCAAATTTCCAAGTACCATAGAATTAAACTTGTTGCAAGATTTAAGGAATTAAAGTGCTTGCATCCAAAGTGCTTCTTGAGATAATATCTGCATGTGAATCTTTAAACCATTAAGATAGCAAAAAAATTGGGAAATTTGCAAGTAAATGTGATGAGATAGTGCTCTTGGTTTATTTTATTAATTAGTTCTAAAGCAATGTTACAATTGAACTCTAATCCTCAGACCTCGCCCTCGCCCAAATATTTGGATCTCACAGTGAGGAGTCCATAGAGGTAAAGGGTCCCTAAAACGTCTATTCAACCAACTTAAGTTGGAGGTAAATTTTAGTGATGCTTGGGGCATGTAAGATCTAAAAGTAAATTAACATGAAAATAAAAATTCAACTTCAACTTGAAATATATTTGTTTGTCATGAAATAAAATGCAGTTTTACTTGATGCATCAAACTTAATATTGTAGAATATGTTCAATGGTGAAACATAAGCAAATTTGAAGTATGATTTCAAGCTAAATAAACTCAAGTTGTAATATCCCCAACGGGAAATAAACAGTAATACACAGCAAAACAACAAGCAGCTATATAGAGCAAAATGCCGGAACTAGAATATGGAACAAGTAGACATAAAAATGCCGGAAATGCTAAGCCATTTTATTAATCTGAGAATATAATGAGATACAATGGATAATCAGAATAAATGCACCTATCCTTGCTCAAGGCAAGTGAAGAACCCTCTCAGAAAAACAGGAAATGGCCGCACAGAATCGCATCCCACCATTGAAGAAACCGCCGTAACCGTCATTGAATGAACCGAAGCTAGGGGCCATCCTGTCGAATGAGCTAAAAATCTACATATCACCTATACTCGCTGCTCCGGACAAAACCCAGAAACCATTTATCAAACGGACCACTTCCAAAAATCGCCCCCAGAAACCCTCCTCCTACAAAAACGCTGTGCCTCCAGGAATAGCACAGAAGCTCAAGAAACACGCTGAGGAAAGGGTCTGAATCCTCCTGCAAAACCTCCGGCTGAAATGGCAACCTCCTCAAGGCCAAAAACGCTGAAAACCACCACCAAAACAACCACCCAACAAAGTCGGATGACTTCGATCGCGTCCTTCCAACCGAAACCGCGTCCTCTCCTAGACCGCGCAAATACCTCCTGCAAAGGGCGGGGCCTTTCCGCAAAACGTCCACCGTAAACCATCGCAAACCACCAACCGGAAAAGAAGGAAAACCTGCTCGAGGTCTCGAAGTCCCCCGGAGCCAAGGGTGAGATCTCTGACCGGAGACACTCAGTTCGCACTAAACAGTGCTGCAGACCGACTAAACAACCGGCGTGCTGAAGTAGACAGAAGTCTAGCTCTCAATATCAATAACATATCCATCATGCCAAATGGAGTGAAACCCCCACCTTTTATAGTGCTAGCTCCCTCAAAACCCTAACTGCGTCCTTGAGTTCCACCTTGACCTGCGCAGTTACCTTAGGAGTTTACGTGAGGCCTCTCTCACGTGTGTGTGGACCCCCAAGGCTTTCCCCTTTAAGTTACAACGTTGCCTCTACTAGGGAAACACTTTATTTTATTTAAGTGAGTTAGACCCCTTTTCTCACTTTTATTTATTAATTAACTATAGTCGGCAAAACTATACAAAAATCAAATATTTCAATTAGCGGTGCTAATTAGGAATATTACAGTCTCCCCCGGCAAAACGTTGCTTGTCCTCAAGCAACTGAAGTGATGGATGCTGTAAAGTCTGCTCGCTCTCCCAAGTGGCATCCTCATCCGGCAAAAATTGCTTGTTCTCAAGCAATTCTTGAACAAGCCTACTCTCTAGCCGATGCTCCCCACCGATACTGCAAAATGTGCCTGGGTCCCACTGAAACCTCTCTGTCTCCTGCATCACCCTGATACGAAGGGATATCTCAATGCCAGGATCCCAAAGTGACCTCTCACAGTACCAGCCAACCAATAATCCTCCCGGATCCCATCGCCACCGTGGCCAATAATCGCCCAAGTCCCACGGCTCAGACTGTGCACTGCCTCTGGCTATGACTAATGCTCTAAGAGGTGAAGACCACCAATAAGCATCAATGCTCCCGGGCTCCTGCTGTGATGTACCTGTAACTGCATATGCTGCCTCCCCAACTGCATACCAACTCATCACCTCTCTCCAATCCACGTCCTGACTCAATCCCATGCTGATCCTGCTCCCCTGACATTGGGAAGGAGTCCTGAAGTAATGAGAATCGGTGCCCTCCTGCCAACTGGGACCTGTAACATCTACTATGTCTAAGGGCCCCTGCTCCGCTGCGCCCCCTACGAAGAGTACCGTACCATCAAGAGGGTACCAACTCATGATCTCCCGCCAGTCCATCCTGGAGGAAGCATCTGATGTAGCAACAACAACTGCATGTGGAACATGCCTGGAAGGTTGCCGCCAACCCGTAATCATCTCCCACTGCCAAACGATCACATCTACCTCCAACATCTCCAGAGGATATGGATCTGTAGCTGCTATCACGGTACTCGATGTCAATGCAGCTGACTGCTCCTCCTCAATGACTGACCCTGCGGTTAGCTGCATATCCACCATAGACTCGATGTGAGTGCCCATTTGGCTCTCTCTCAAAGGAATATCATGCCTGATGTGAGTAGTGTCCTCCTCTGTCGACTCAGACTCCATCACCTACTGCTCTAGCTGAATTGTCACAAGTGACTCTCCACCCCGAGTATCTCTCGTAGAATCCCATGACTGCTCACCCTAGACACTAGAATATAGCTCCGGTCTACTGTCACCATCCGCGCATGACTGCCCTCGCTCCCCAGAAGCGACATCAACTGATCCTATGGACTCATGTGAAAAGGAGTCCTCACCCTGACATACAGAAGGAATGCTCTCCTGTTCTACCTCCGCCATCTCATCTGCATCGAACATGCCATCCACCCTCTCGACAAGGTGTCGATACAGTGTCTGGAGCCCAGACACATACTGGGATACTACCTCTGCTGTACCCCGTATCCTCTGCTCATGCATGATCTCGACATGCCCTGAGGGAAAATGATGCATGTCTCCCTCATGACCTGCTCCCCAAGCGTAGGCTCAGTGATCACTGATGCACCACCTCTGCAAAGGATCACCTCATCCCCCAACCTGTGGCTGTCAACTAGCACACCAACCCAGTGCCACTGCTGAGAAGTCTCTCGCCTAGTGTACTGAGTGTCATCCAAATATCTTGGGTGAACCTCGCGTACCCTGCTGCTCACACCCAAGGTGCCAAAGGTCAAAAGCATAATCGACTGTACCTGTGAGTGATGTCGAAGCGAGTCAGGTGTGTGAGTCCCCACAGATACTGCCAAGTATCGCTCCTCTGTCTCTCCATCGATCCTGGGTGAAATACCCCCAAAGGTAAGCCCAGTGTCCCTGTCCATGCGTCTCTCTGGAAGCAATGCTCTAAGACCCTGCCGTGTAGCACCGTATGCCCTCGCATACCACTGATCATCCATACACTCCTCAACATGCCACTGCACATTGAGGCATACCTCGGTATGCTGCTGGATACCATGTGCTACTGCTGTAGCACCCTGTACCGTCTCGTGCCCTGACTGTGTCCAGGCATCGGTCACTCTCCACATGCTCTCAATGTGATGTAGGATACTCCTACTCCACAATGCAGTCCCACACACTATGGTACACCACCATGCTACTCCATGTCCACCGGCAATCCACCGCTCAATGCTAGAGGCTCCCACACATCCCTGGATGTGATGTCCTAGAGCTGTGCCTCTACAGGTCCGACTACCACCAATCGGTAACATCGTCTCCACCGTCGCATCACTATACCTGCCGACGGAAGGATCATCACTCCAAATACTCCTCAAGGGGTCCGAGAAGTGAATCTCCCTGTGTGTCAGTAGTGTCACCACCACTGCTCGGCTCTGCTGCGTCCTCTGTGCCCCACACAAAGGTGAAGAATCCTTGGCCCCATACAAGGTGCCATCTGGTGGCCTGCCGATGCCACCTCCTCCGACAAGCTCCTGCCAAGGTGTGCTGACCACCCCGTGATCCCGTGTATGAATGTCATGCCAAGACAACCCAGGGAGTCTGCCCATAAACTGGTTGGCCACTGGAGCTGACCGAAACCGCACATGCTCTACTACTAGGCCAACTGCACTCTCCAAGACATGGTCAGCCGACCTGCCTGGGAAACGATAGGTGATCCCACCTGGATCCCAATGCCAATCTGGGGTTCCCGTAATCCCCATGCATAGAAACTCCTGCTGAGCTACACTCAGATCCATCAGCATCTCCATAGCCCGCTCCATCGAGTACCAACTCAAAATCTCTCTCCATCCAACCTCAACATATGGATGCTGTACCCTGTGCAACTCTGATCGTCTCATACTGCTATCCAAGTCAACATATGAGATCTGACTAGGTGGCTCTGCCTCTCTCTCTCCAATGGAAAGAGATGACCCAACAACACTGCTAGTCCCATCCATGCATGCCTGAAGGGGAATGATCTGACGCTCCAACGTGCCCTCTGATTGTACCATCAAGGAATCCAGTCGTTCCCCAATGCGGACCAACTTGGCCGCCGACTTGGCACAAGTCACTCTCATACCCTCCAGCTCCTGGTCCTGCAACAAAATGGCCTCCCGTACTGACGCGGCCTTCCCTCTCAAAGCTCGAAGGTCCGTCCGAAGTCGATGATACCGCTGCCTGCGACCATCATCCAATACCTATGTACCTGCTAGTGCCTCATCGAAGGTGGATACATCTCCTGACACTGCTCCCATCTGTGTCCTGCTACCACCTGAAGACTCGGACACGACTCCGGTCATCATCTCAACGGATTGCTCTACTGAGGTAGGCTCTACCTTCTCCACTACCACATCAATCGGCATGGCCAAGGAGGTCTCCAATGAGGGTGAATCCTGTGTCACACTAGGTGTAACCTCAGACTCCCTGCAATCCTATGCGCCCTCATCCTCCAAGTGCGAAGTAACCATTTTAATGGTTTCCCTCTCCGATACTCGGTCAAGCTGGAAAGAGGTATCCAACTTGTCCACCCAAGCTTTTTCTGAGCGCCTGGATGACCCGTCAAATGTCGGTAGATGGAATCTGTCCACTGTGCGCTGTAAGCCCCTATCATGTGAGTGCTTGTTCCCTCTGTGAAAGTTGTGAGGTCTACTATCACGCTGGAGCTGAGCATAATCTCTGCTAGCTGTGCGGTGGTAGTCTCCACCATGATGATGCCGGTGCCCCCGGTGATGATCACGGGTTCTAATGCCATACATGATCTGGAGATAGTTTCTGAATGAGAGAGAATCCATGAACGCCTGTCCGTAAGCCTGGTACTCTGCAAAAATGTCAGCTATGTGGCGCGGCTCCGGCTCTCGTTGTGCTCCTGCCCCTATGTCTTCATCCAGAAAAGTGGGCATGGTAGGACGCGTGGGTGTACGTGATGCCATATGCTGAGTGGCATCATGCTCCGACAAATGGTGGGATGTGCACGATCCCTCACCAATCCGAAATCCCCTTGGGGTTTCCCGCTGCCTAACCTCCAGCGCAGTGAGTCTCTGTGACACTTCCTGTATGTATTGGAATGCCTTTCTAAATCTCCTCTCATCATCACCGCCTGCCATTGGCATTTTCTGCTAGGTGCCTACAGGCTCCTCAGAAACTGCACGGCTGCTGCAAAACCATACTGCTGCTTAACTTCGACCCTCGATTTACCCACCGAAAACTATTCAGAAAATTCCAGGAATTTGGGAAGGTGATCCTTGCCCAAAACCCAGAAAAACCCAGAAAGCGTTTCTTCTAATTCCAAACTTCAAAATTTGACCCTTTATATTTTGGCCCTTTTTCCAATTGCGTTTTTGGTACTGCAACTGCTATTGCTCTCCAAAATTCCAGCAAACCTCTGTATGATCATAGACCACAGGCTGAGCCAGAACTATGCTTTGATACCACTGTAATATCCCCAACGGGAAATAAACAGTAATACACAGCAAAACAACAAGCAGCTATATAAAGCAAAATGCCGGAACTAGAATATGGAACAAGTAGACATAAAAATGCCGGAAATGCTAAGCCATTTTATTAATCTGAGAATATAATGAGATACAATGGATAATCAGAATAAATGCACCTATCCTTGCTCAAGGCAAGTGAAGAATCCTCTCAAGAAAATAGGAAATGGCTGCTACAGAAACTGCATCCCAGCTGCTGGAAGAAACTGTCGTAAACTGCTGCTGCTGGAATGAACTGAAGCTAGGGGCTGATCCCCTTGCCGGAATGAGCTAAAAATCTACAGATCACCTATACTCGCTGCTCCAGACAAAACCCAGAAACCATATACCAAACGGACCACCTCCGAAAATCACCCCCAGAAACCCTCCTCCTACAAAAACGTTGTGCCTCCAGGAACAGCGCAGAAGCTCAAGGAACACGCTGAGGAAAGGGCCTGAATCCTCCTGCAAAACCTCCGGCTGAAATGGCAACCTCCTCAAGGCTGAAAAACGCTGAAACCACTGCCAAATAACCACCCAACAAAGCTGCTCAACAAAGACTGCGTCCTCCTCAACTGAAACTGCGTCCTCTCTCCTAGACTGCGTAGTTACTCAAAAGGGCAGCTCCTCTGCAAAACGTCCACCAAAAACCACTACAAACCACCAACTGGAACTGAAGGAAAAACCTTGCTCGAGCAGGCACTCGAAGTCCCCCGGAGCCAAGGGTGAGATCTCCGACCGGAGACACTCAGTTCGCACTAAACAGTGCTGCAGACCGACTAAACAACCGGCGTGCTGAAGTAGACAGAAGTCTAGCTCTCAATATCAATAACATATCCATCATGCCAAATGGAGTGAAACCCCCACCTTTTATAGTGCTAGCTCCCTCAAAACCCTAACTGCGTCCTTGAGTTCCTCCTTGACCTGCGCAGTTACCTTAGGAGTTTACGTGAGGCCTCTCTCATGTGTGTGTGGACCCCCAAGGCTTTCCCTTTTAAGTTACAACGTTGCCTCTACTAGGGAAACACTTTATTTTATTTAAGTGAGTTAGACCCCTTTTCTCACTTTTATTTATTAATTAACTATAGTCGGCAAAACTATACAAAAATCAAATATTCCAATTAGCGGTGCTAATTAGGAATATTACACAAGTAAAGATGCTTACAAAAAAAAAACTGACTTTTCTATGAAAGTAAATGCTCTTAAAACTTGTAGCAAATCAAAGTGAATTGTTAGTGAAATGAATGAAATACATGGTTGTGTTAATTTACCAATTAAATGAGATGCATGCAATTTAAAGAAATCAACAAATCACACCACAAGTCCTCTCCAAAAATGGAGAGATTAAGATGCCAATGTGTAAAACCCGCGCTCCCAAAATCATAAATTTTATTAGTTGTTAGAAGTAAGAGACTATCAAACCTCCTACCAGCTCAAGGAAAACTTTTACAAATGAAACTTGAGGTCTTAGACTTATCCTTGATGAGAAATTTCTGCAATATAGAGGCTCAATAGAAATCAGATTTTTACAAATGAAGAAGAGAGGCTAAGCCTCCTCAATTCTCACGACCAAGAGAGAGAGAAGAAGCCACAAAAGGAACCCAGTCTTCCTCAAGGAAGCTCCTTAACTACCGACGACAAAAGGAAAAAGAGAGAGTCCTCCTCGTTTGACATTAGAGCTCAAAGGTCTTGCAACAATTTGTTAGTAGTTTCTTGAAGGTAAATCCCACAAGTTGCTACAAGAAAACAAGTTAAAAAAAGAAGACTACAAAAAACCAACCAAGTGTTAGACAAAGAAAATCACAAAATATTGCACAATAATCTACAAAGGGTTAAACCAAAGAGAATGAGTAAACTCTCCTCTTTGTCTAGCCATGTTTAAGCTCTTTAAATAGCAAAATATGATCCACTGACGCACAATGAAAAGTAAAATATTTTTAAATGATTACATGCATACAAACTATGTCCAAACAAATCCCTGCAAGACGTTTTTTTATAAGATAAACAATGGAAATCCAAATAACAAATGAGAGTTCCTTTGAAAATGCTTCAAGAGTGGGTTGGTCTCCCAAAGACTTCCCCTCACGCTTGATCCAAAAAGAATTCTTCTACAATACTCAAGTCACAAATTAGTCCATGTAGATTTAGATAAGCAAACAATGAATTGAAACTTCTAGAAATTTATTTGAAAATAAACTAGAACTTTCAACCTCTAGTGCCTACTTTCAAATCAAATGCTAATACAAGATAGCTACGCACTAGCAAATTCACAAAAATACATGGTAAATGAAATAACTCAAAGCATAGAAAAAATTATACCAATCGCTCCAAATGCACCATGCTCCAAAGGAAGAAAACCCATGAATGGACCCCCAAAGTCTTTTTATTGATATTCTTGAAAAATGTACAAAGTTGCAGCGCTTCGGCAAGCACAATAGCTCGTATCCAATGATACCATATGAGAGCCCATGGCTCCATTATATAAGAAGTTGGGAGAAAATCCCAATGAAAAACCATATGCCAAGTGGTGAGAGGGAGGAGATCTCAAGGCAAATTTGAATTTGGTAAGTGGAGCTCCAATGCCAAGTGTAAAAATCAAATTCCGGCAAGTGGACATCATATTTTTCTTTCCTTATGTGTCAAATTCGAATTTTATGATGGAATGACATGTGTATATGGTTGGTAACCCATGTGGGGACAATTTCCCACAAAAATCTCCACCAAATATTCTCCCAAATCCTCCCAAATATACACTAACTTCACAAATTCGAATTTCCAAGTAAGCAACTCTCATTTAATGCTGGAAATTCAATTTTATTTTAACACATGTATTTTCCTTGATTTTAGGAGTCCACATCACCTTGGGACTTCACTTTAACTCCTCCATAATTTTCCACCTCGTTTCCACCTCATTTAGCATATGGATATTTATTTTTCTCCATTTATTTTATTTTTGGCTTAATTAATTGTCAGATTTCCCACTAAACTTAGGAAAATTGGATTCTGAGGGTTCAAAACACATTTTTAACCCCTCAAAGTGTGTCATAGTAGAAAGTTGAGCGTAAGAGGTGTAATTTTGATTACTCATACCCCATACAACTTCTCTAGACAACACTTATTACAATTCAATTACAATTTTTATTGCAATTTTCGACTTGCGGGAAATCTAAAAAATTAAAAAATTACTACCTAGACCTAACCAAATTCCACGAAATTTTTTGTGTGATCTAGTATGGTAATATACATTGACTCTAGACACTAGGACTCACCCAAGGTCTCACCATCAAGTCGTACTCCGGCTTTGGGATAAAATTGGAGAAAAAAACTCAATTTATTATTAACTCCTGGTAAGGAGATGATAATTCACCAAGTAAAAAAAACCTCTCAGAGTAATACTCACTTGTTGGCAATGTCTCAGGCTACCTAGGCCTGTTACAAACTCAATACTAACTCAAAACTCATCATTACTAGCATCACTTATCACAATTCCCCGTAGGGCGTGGAATCTGTGTACAAGAGAAAATGATAAGAAGTAGAAGTAGAGTTTAAAAACTATATTGAACTAATGATATCTAATGATATCTGATGGTACAAATGTCTTATGGTTCATCCTTGGGCATGGAGTCTTCTCATTATCATTAGGTACCACTCCAGTGGTCAACATTTGGCTCCATATGGGGATGCATGCTAGATATGCAGTGATAGTGTGCAAGAACTTGGAATCTGCATCCACCGACCAAAGATATATATTAGCAGTATCCATTCAAAATAACATCAAATAAAATCAAGTACAGAAATGGAAATTTATTCTAGGAAACATAAATAACAATTTATTCATGAAATAAAACTATTTAAACAAAATTTACAAGGGGTAGGGTTAAGAATATGATACATAGGATGCCCCATGGCGTCAAATGTCTTCGGTGAAATCCATCTTGAGAACCTGCCTACTCACAGACAAATCCATAGGCTCTTTCTCTGATGTGTCTTGTCCAATTCTAACTATCTTAGGACTATGACTTGCCCCACTGTTAACCTATTTGTGGCCATCAGATACACCAAACCTCTTCCTTTTCTCTTTTCAACTTTTGATGCGTTGAGGTTTGATCCTGCTCAAAATTGGTGATTCATTTTTTATATCATTTTTTTTTTTCGTTTTTTTCTTTTCTTCTTGGTTAGTTGTGATGGTGATGATGATGCAATTACTATCAATCTTACAGCTCTGTCTTGAAAATGCTCTGATGGAAGATTTGAAGTACCCCTGCCTTTTGAGTTATGCCTAATCTCTTCATTTTGAATCCGCTCTGCTAAGGGGGGAAGAAAATTTGTTAACACAACATCACTTCCTGTCTGGCATGATCTATAGATAATCTCATTGTTGGGTTTCCTTGGATCCTCAACATGATATCTTTTCTCTAACTCCCGATCAAGTCTAACAAAGTTATTATCTGGCATGGGGATGGTGGCATATGACAAGTCCATTTGAAGGCTACCACCTAAATCTGATGCCCATTTTCTTCATAGGAGCTTTCCCATGAATCAGGAACATCTATCACAACAATATCCATAGTCATTATTTCGTCTGGGTATGCAGCTAGGAAAACCTGTAAATCTTTAATTATCCCACACACTTCAATTCTTTTAGAATCCATTGAACATATGTTGTGATAGGGCCTAGATACCCTTAAATTCAGTTGCTCCATGACTTTCTTGGTCATGAAATTTGATGAAGCCCCTGAATCAAGCATGCAGTTGTATAAAAGACGATCATTCATTATCAAAGAAACATAAAATAGCAGATGATCTTCGTTCCCCACATAAAAATTCATACTTTTCAATACAATTTCTTCATCTTCTTGTTCATTATTAGGTTTTTCTTCCCTTTGAGTAACTTCAATTTCACTTAGTAACTTGGCCCTTTGAGATGGTATCTTTAGAAGCTCTGTCACTGGGATAGAAACCTTTGCATTATTCACCCAATTGCCCAAGTCAAAATTTAATTCTGATGTAGGAGGAGAAAAATTACTGTGATTTTTCCGGTCTTGAATATCCCTTCTCTGATAAGTCAAACCTTTGTGTTTTGCCATAGCAAGAATTTTTCCAGCTGTAGGCTTTTCCCCAAAAATCTTAGTGACTTTGTCAAAATTTGCAATCATATTGTCAACCCCAAGATTATTAGGACTATGGTCAATCTCTTGATTTCTTTCAATGATGTATATTTGATCTTCCATGGAGAACATATTGATTTGACCACTAGTTCCTACATGTTCATCTCCCAACATGCTACCTTCCATAATTCTCTTTACATATAGGCATGTGGCTTCTTCATTGAACTCATTACATGGCCTACAAAAAGGGGGAATTTGATCTACCACGTTCGTGGATTCCAATGGATTTGGAGGCCAATAATCTTGTTGAGGGACTTTATTCTTTTGCCATCCATTATTTGGCCTAGGTTGGAATCTTTGCACTTGCGATCTTCCCATGGCCACCAACCTACTTTGCATGGCTTACATTTCTTTAGTGTGGTTTGCTTCCATGCTCTTGATGAGTTGAGTTAATTCCTTAATAGGATCATGGGTAGCCTCTTCCTTGGCCTTACCTTTGGAATCATTCGATTTCGATGGCCCTCTAGTGAAACCAGGAATATTAGACTTTCCTGATTGCTTTCTGGCCTTCTCCATTTTCAAGGCTTCAGTTTGAGCTACACCTAAAGTTGCAGGCTCCTTTCTTCTCAACTCATAAGCAATGTCAACACCAAAAGAATCCAGATAGGAACATAAGAGAAATTCATCAGGAGGTTTAACAATAGTAGGCATGCTTTTAACCAATTCATTGAATCTTTTGTTAAACTCTTCCATGGTTCATTCTCATTCTTCTTCATGGTGCTAATGGCACTGATCAAATGAATATTCTCTCTTCTCTCTCCATACTTTCCCATGAAAGCATTAACAATTGTTTGTAAAGAATCATACGAGTTAACAGGTTGCTCAGTGAACCAATCAAGAGCATCCTCTTCTAAACAAAGAACAAAAAGCCTGATCTTTACATCCTCATAGTTAGCAACATTACACCACTTAAAGATGCAAACATTAAAGTTCTTCACATGTGATGCAGCGCTAATATCATTGTTAACTTGAAAAGAAGGCAACCTTTCAATAGCCTTGTCAGGGATATTGTGAGGATATCCATTAATGTTAGTAAAGTTACAAGGAGCAAAAAGATCATTCATGATGTTAGGCTCAACTTGTTCTTGAAGCAACAAATGAATGTCAGAAACAGCCTCTTGCCCAAGACTAGCAAGAGCTCTACTACGAGAAAGTCTATTTAATCTCTCTCTATAAACCCTTTCAGGATCAGGAGAGGGGCTAACTAAACCACTTGAATTTCTCCTCGTAGAGACTCTTGCAAAATTCGGATTGAGTGGAGTCGCCACTTGAGCAAGAATCTAAATCTAAAATTCAAATATGCCAAAACTTAAAGTTAGTCGTTTTCCAAGGCACAAGAAGACTTGTCCTCGACAACGACACCAAAAATGTTATCACTTGCCGCCTACACCTACCTACAGTTAGCGGGAAAAGCCTTTAACCCCACAAGGTGTGGTTAGTGGCAAGGAACTCAGAGAAGGGGCTGTCACACTAATCCCAACTCTCTCCGTTTAAGCTATCGCCTAGGTTAGCTATGCGGGGTGGTCCCTAAATGGAAAACTAAGTTAAAGATTTGAGTTTCTAGGAGAATATTAGAGTGAAATTGGATTACTTTTGAAAATTCATGAGCATTTATGAGCAACTTTGAAATAATGACAAACCATTTAACCAATGCCTTTACAAATAATGCGCTCAAAAGTCAAAGAGATGAGAACACAGAAATCTTGAAATGGAAACAAAACACTGTTAGCACAAGATATCAGAAATGCTCTCAAGATAAATAGATTTATGAATCAAAGCATGAAAAACTATCTTGCTCAAAAAGAAACAGTTAGTGTTCTACTTTGGAGAATGTAAATGAGATGATAGAAAAACTCAAATGTTAGACCAAGATAACAACATGCAATTAAATTTGCAACACCAAATAAAGGTATTTGCCAATGAAACAAGATATATCAATCAGCCATAAGCATAATGATCATTAAAATGACAACATGCAATGAAGTTGCAAAAGTAAGCAAATTTCCAAGTACCATAGAATTAAACTTGTTGCAAAATTTAAGGAATTAAAATGCTTGCATCCAAAGCTATGTTTCCAGGAAACGTGGGTGCGGGTGCGGGTGCGGGTGCAAGGACAGGGACGAGGACGGGGATGGCATTTTTTGAAACAGGGTGCGTGGGTTCGTCTGGGTACTTTTATATTAATATATATTATAAATTATAAATTATAATTTATATATCATATATAATACTATATTTTATAAATTATAAATTTAATGAAAATTAAGACTAAACAAACTCTAAGAACAAAAATTTAAAATATTTTTTGAATTTTTTATTTTATAATTTTTTATTTTTCAAAATGTTTATATCCAAATTAACGCTCTAAACTAAAACTAAACCAAAAAATCTAAAACTAAGAGTCAAACTAAAAAAAAAAAAAAACGAAATCTAAAACCTATCATAAAACAAAACTATTTTAAAACTAACGCTATCAAAAGCGGAATGAATAAAAACTAAGATTTAAATCTAAACTAACAAAATTAAAAATTAACAAATCTAAACCTAAACTATACTAAACCCTTATGCACGCAAAATGAATCCGATCAAAACAAATCAACGCATACGTATGATATTTCTTATCTGCGTGAGTTTCGTTTGCAGGTTGGGCGACGGGAGGAGGAGCCCGATGTCGACGCAAAGCAAAATCTGAAGGCTCGGTAGCAGAGAAACTATGCAGGTCGAAAGCCACACTCTTTTTTTGTGTGCGTTTTGTTATGCAAGTTAACGTCCACGGCAGAAGAAGGATGGAGCTCGAGGGATGATCGCTTCGTTTTCTGAGTGCGTTTATTTGCAGGGTTAATGATGCTACGACGGCGTAAGAGGGATGAGGAAAATGGTTCGATAGCAGAGAATGTTGCGTTTGCGGGCAGTGGAATGCTGGGCGGTGAGAAAGAATGGGAAGCAGCGTGCGGAATGAAGAGGGTGGAGAATTTAAGACTAAACAAACTCTATTTTATTAAATTATAATTTATTTTTAATATTTATTAAAATTTAATTAAATTTTTTAATTTTTAATCCTTTAAAAAAATTTATATATTTGAAAAAATTGTTCATGAAGAAAAAACCCGAAATTCGGGTTCTAAGTATCCAAACGATGGGTTCTTCATACCAAAAGAACCCAAGAACCCGAAATTTTTTTTTTGAAGAACCCATACCCGAATCCGGTACTTGGGTGCGGGAACCCGTGCAACGTAGATCCAAAGTGCTTTTTGAGATAATATTTGCATGTGAATCTTTAAACCATCAAGATAGCAAAAAAATTGGGAAATTTGCAAGTAAATGTGATGAAATAGTACTCTTGGTTTATTTTATTAATTAGTTCTAAAGCAAGGTTACAATTGAACTCTAATCCTCAAACCTCACCCTCGCCCAAATATTTGGATCTCACAGTGAGGAGTCCATAGAGGTAGAGGGTCCCTAAAACGTTTATTCAACCAACTTAAGTTGGAGGTAAATTTTAGTGATGCTTGGGGCATGCAAGATCTAAAAGTAAATTTACATGAAAATGAAAATTCAACTTCAACTTGAAATATATTTGTTTTTCAAGAAATAAAATGTAATTTTACTTGATGCATCAAACTTAATATTGTAGAATGTGCTCAATGGTGAAGCATAAGCAAATTTGAAGTATGATTTCAAGCTAAATAAACTCAAGTAAAGATGCTTGCAAAAAAAAAAATCTGAATTTGCTATGAAAGTAAATGTTCTTAAAACTTGTAGCAAATCAAAATGAATAGTTAGTAAAATGAATGAAATGCATGGCTATGTTAATTTACCAATTAAATGAGATGCATGCAATTTAAAGAGATCAACAAATCACACCACAAGTCCTCTCCAAAAATGGAAAGATTGAGATGCAATGGGTAAAACCCACGCTCCCAAAATCATAAATTTTATTAGTTGTTAGAAGTAAAAGACTATGAAACCTCCTACAAGCTCAAGAAAAACTTTTACAAATGAAACTTGAGGTCTTAGACTTATCCTTGATGAGAAATTTTTGCAATATAAAGGCTCAATAGAAATCAAATTTTTACAAGTGAAGAAGAGAGGCTAAGCCTCCTCAATGCTCATGAACCAAGAGAGAGAGAAGAAGCCACAAAAGGAACCCGGCCTTCCTCAAGGAAACTCTTTAACTACCCACGACCAGAGGAAAAAGAGAGAGTCCTCATCGTTTGACATGAGAGCTCAAAGGTCTTGCAACAATTTGTTAGTAGTTTCTTGAAGGTAAATCCCACAAGTTGCTACAAGAAAACAAGTTAGAAAAAGAAGACTACAAAAAATCAACCAAGTGTTAAACAAAAAAAATCACAAAATATTGCACAATAATCTACAAAGGGCTAAGCCAAAGAGGATGAGTAAACTCTTCTCTTTGTCTAGTCATGCTTAAGCTTTTTAAATAGCAAAATATGATCCACTGACGCACAATGAAAAATAAAATATTTTTAAATGATTGCATGCATACAAACTATGTCCAAACGAATCTCTGCAAGACACTTTTTCGTAAGATATATAATGGAAATCCAAATAACAAATGAGAGTTCCTTTGAAGGTGCTTCAAGAGTGGGTTGGTCTCCCAAAGACTTCCCCTCACGCTTGATCCAAAAAGAATTCTTCTACAATACTCAAGTCACAAATTAGTCCATGTAGATTTAGATAAGCAAACAATGAATTGAAACTTCTAGAAATTTATTTGAAAATAACTAGAACTTTCAACCTCTAGGCCCTACTTTCAAATCAAATGCTAATACTAGATAGCTGTGCACTAGCAAATTCACGAGAATACATGGAAAATGAAATAACTCAAAACATAGAAAATATTATACCAATAGCTCCAAATGCACCATGCTCCAAAGGAAGGACACACATGAATGGACTCCCAAAGTCTTTTTATTGATATTCTTGAAAAGTGTACAAAGTAGCGGTGCTTCTGCAAGCACAATAGCTCGTATCCAATGATACCATATGAGAGCCCATGGTTCCATTATATAAGAAGTTGAGAGCAATCTCAATGAAGAACCATATTCCAAGTGGTGAGAGGGAGGAGATCTCAAGGCAAATTAGAATTTGGTAAGTGGAGCTCCAATGCCAAGTGTAAAAATCGAATTTTGGCAAGTGAACATCATTTGTTTATTCCCTTATGTGCCAAATTCGAATTTTATGATGGAATGACATGTGTATATGGTTGGTAACCCATGTGGGGACAATTTCCCACGAAAATCTCCACCAAATATTCTCCCAAATCCTCCCAAATATGCACTAACTTCACAAATTCGAATTTCCAAGTAAGCAGCTCTCATTTAATGCCGGTAATTCAATTTTATTTGAGCACATGTCTTTTCCTTGATTTTAGGAGTCCACATCACCTTGGGACTTCACTTTAACTCCTCCATAATTTTCCACCTCATTTCCACCTCATTTAATATGTGTGGATATTTATTTTTCTCCATTTATTTAATCTATGGCTTAATTAATTTCCACATTTCCCACTAAACTTAGAAAAAGTGGGTTTTGAGGGTTCAAAACACATTTTTAACCCCTCAAAGTGTCATAGTAGAAAGTAGAGCGTGAGAGGTGTAATTTTGATTACTCATACTCCATACAACTTCTCTAGACAACACTTATTACAATTCAATTACAATTTTTATTGCAATTTTCGACTTGCGAGAAATCTAAAAAATTAAAAAATCACTACCTAGACCTAACCAAATTCCACGAATTTTTTTGTGTGATCTAGTATAGTAATATACATTGACTTTAGATACTAGGACTCACCCAAGGCCTCACCATCAAGCCGTACTCCAGATTTGGGGTAAAATTGGAGGAAAAAACTCAATTATTTATTAACTCCTGGTAGGGAGATGATAATTAACTAAGTAACAAAAACCTTCCAGACTAATACTCACTTGTTGGCAAGGTTCCAAGCTACCTAGGCCTGTTACACACTCAATACTAACTCAAAATTCATCATTACTAGCATCACTTATTACAATTGCCCATAGGGCGTGGAATCTAGATACAAGAGAAAATGATAAGAAGTAAAAGTAGAGTTTAAAAACTCTGTTGAACTGATGATATCTAATGATATCTGATGGTACAAATGTCTTCTGGTTCATCTTTGGGCATGGAGTCTTCTCATTATCATCAAGTACCACTCAACTGGTCAACAGACCCTAGATCCAGATCTCTAGCATAGAGAGGAGGAGATACGACACATTCTGAGCAGATGGCTCCTCATGGACTGCGTGATCAGGATGGGCTAGAGGGCCTCTCAAATTTTTCAGTGTGGAAAGCAAGGATCCTGACTGTCCTTGAGGCATACGGTCTAAGAGACCATGCAGAGCAGACTCTGGCCACACCAACAGATGCAAATCTCCTATGGAAGCATAAGGAAGTTGCGGGCATGCCAAGCGGCTAATAATGGACAGTATCAAGGACCATATTGTACCACACAGCTAAAAATAGGACAGCTAACGAAATGTGGAAGGCCTTGACTTCCCTATATAAGGGAAAATCAGTCCAAAGAAAGATGTTGTTGGAGGCCCAAATGAGGTCATTCATGATGACCAAGGGAGAAGACATCGAACATTTCCTCTTCAAATTATAGTCAATCAGAGATCAGCTGACTGGAATGGGTGCAACCATAGATGATGCAGTGATAGTCAGGACTGCCCTCAATGCAGTCACAGATGAGTGGGAAACCTTTGTCCAAAGTATCTTGGGAAGAACGGACCTCCCAGATTGAGACAGCTTGTGGTCAATCCTGTGGCAAGAAGAACTATGTAGATTCACCAAGAAGCAGCACAACCCTGGGTTGAGCAAAGTAAAGAAGGAAGACGAGGAAGATGCAGCCTTGGCATCGAAGAAGCAACCTAAGAAGAAGAAGGATCTTTCAAAGATCAAGTGCTTCCAGTGTGGCGAAATGGGACATTTTTCCAACCATTGTCCAGAAAAGAAAAAGGACAAGGAAGCATTTTCTTCCAAAGCAACGGTGGCAGATGATGAGTCAGGAGATGATGCAGCCATGAGTGCTCATGAACCACGGAGGTGGGGTGACATGGACATGTAGAGGAGCTACATGGAAGAGAGGCGATATCCTTGAGCAGCTCATCTCTTGGATCACAAGCGAGTTACAGCAGCCTTAAGACAGTAGCGGGGCAAGTGGAGCAAAGGGTGCATAGATCACAGATAAGGCAGAAGCAGAGGCAGATCTGGAGATTGGAGGGAGCAGCGCAGGGCAAAGTAGCAGCAGCGTAGAAGCAGTCACAGAGGCTGATGTGACTCATCAACGCAATGCAGAGACCTTCAGAGAGACAGCGCAGTACAGCAGCAACATGATAGATTTCAGCACAAGGAGCTGATGTGACTTCAGTGGTGCAGAGGGAATCTGATTACGCTGGCAGAGCTGTAGCTGTGCATCGTTCTTTAGATGCCAGCACAAATCTGTAGCCTATGGAGCTTCAGTGATGAGGATGCAACCCATTTGATTTTTTTGTCAAATATTGGGCAGGAGATTCAGTTGTTTCTCTCAACAACTGAAGTTGCAGTGCAGCAGATCAGTAGTGGCAATGCTATAAGCAGCACAGATGCAGCATATTGAGAGGGAGTTGCAGTACAGTAGTTGCAGTGGCAGTGGCAGAGTCATGGGTAGCAGTACAGTATGGCAGCGGCAGTGTAGATTTGAGTGGCAGGAGACCAAGCTTCAGCAGCACAGAACCAGTACTCAAAGTCATGTAATGCATAATTGTGATGTATTGCTAGAGCACACCCCTGCTGCTAAGAGGGAGTGTTGAGATTTTGTGTATTTCGGGTAGCATCATTTGTGCTCTAGCTCCCAAACTTTGTGGAGGGACTAGAGTTCACCTGATCTACAAGACCCAAAAATGGATTTGGGAAATTTCATCTGGTTTAGGAGATATTAAATTAATTTATTATTTTAATGTATTTCCTAAGTTAAAACTTAGGAAAATAAAATAATTAAACTGAATTTAATTAAGCATGTAATGAAATTGTCTTAATTCACACGGATCAAACTTTCTTTTAATCTTAGCCATTGATTCAAGATCTGATCATGGCCATTGATTTGTCAACGAGAAAAGTATAAAGGAAAGGCTTGGGGTCATTTGTAAAGACACACAGAGGCAAAGCACTGAAGCTAAGTTGAGATTCTAGGGCGAGGTTGCTAAGAATACTCAAAAGTGTTTCAGCGGCAGAGAGGGGAATTTAGACCAAGGAGATGATCTGATCCCAGGGTCTAGAATACACAAGAGGCAGAGAAGAGATCAGCTCAAGGACAGCGCATAGGAAGGCAACAGCAGGGACAACGCAATTTTCAGGAAAGCCTTCATGCACTGCGCAGAGACCCTTAGGGGCAGCGCAGTGACTGCGTCACCCATTCTAGGGTAACACAGTCCCTTCCAGGAGCGGCACTGAGGGTTTGAAAGCCATCCAAGGCTGACGCAGAGGCTTTTAGGGGCTTCAGAGGCTAACGCAGTGCATTTCAGGGGCAGTGCTGGGGTTTCTAGGCCTAGATCTGGCTGAGTTCTGTAAATCCCGGTTGAGGGTGTGGATCAGTTAGTATTTTTGGCCCTAGATCAACCAGGAGCTGTAGATCTAGAGTTTTCTCTGTCGGGTTTTCTAGATCTCGAACCCAGAGTTGTGTATTCAGAAATATTCTTAATAATAGAACCCTCCAGCAGCCAGAGACCGGTTTTTCCGGGGACAATTTGTCTAGAAATATCTGTGTCACTTTGTCAAGGTGTGCATGTGCTTATTCTAGATCTGAATTGGTAGAGATCTGTTATGTGTTTTGCTTCGATGTTAACTTGAATTTATTTAGTTGATAACTTATATAAGTAGGAAGAGCTTAACCGGATTAACAATAATAATTTCTACATAAGTGTTAAGATTCAAAAATTTCTACAGTCTTAAGTTACACGGATCAAGCTTTCTTTTATCTTACCCATTGATTCAAGATCTAATCATGGTCGTTGATTTTTCAACGAGAAAAGTATAAAGGAAAGGCTTGAGGTCATTTGTGAAGACACACACAGGCAGAGCACTGAAGCTAAGCTAAGATTCTAGGGCAGGGTTTGCTAAGAATACTTAGAAGTGTTTCAGCTGTAGAGAGGGGAATTTAGGCCAAGTGGATGATCTGATCCTGGGGTTTAGAATACACAAGAGGCAGAGATCAGCTCAAGGACAGCGCAGAAAATGAGAGCAGCAGCAGCAGCAAGGACAACGTGATTTTCAGCAGGAAACCCTTAGAGGGTTATGCAGAGACCCTAAGGGGCAGCGTAGTGACTGCGTCACCCAGTTTGGGGTAACGCAGTCTCTTCCGGAGCAGCGTTGAGGGTTTGAGGGGCTTTAGAGGCTGACGCAGAGGCTTTCAGGGGCAGCGTTGGGGTTTCTAGGCCCTAGTCTTGGCTGAGCTCTGTAAATCCCGTTTCAGGGTGTGGAGCAGTCATTATTTTGGACCTAGATCAGCTAGTGAGCTGTAGATCTAGTATTTCTACGTCGGGTTTTCCATATCTAAAACCTAGGCTTGTTGTATTCAGAAAATTCTTAATAATAAAACCCTCCAGCAGCCAGAGACCGATTTTCCCGCATTGGGTTTTTCCGAGGACTATTTGTCCATAAATAAATGTATCACTTTATCTATGTGTGCATGGACTTGTTCTAGATCTAGATTGGTAGAGATCTGTTATGTGTTTTGCTTCGATTTTAACTTGAATTTATTCAGTTAATAACTTGACTAAGTAGGAGGAGCATAACCAGATTAACAGTAATAATCTCTGCATAAAGTGTAAGGATTCAGAAATTTCTACAGCTGCAACATAAGGATGGAGTCTCCATCAAATGAATGTGAAGACCGCTTTTTTGCATGGTTCTATAAAGGAAGAGGTGTATGTGGAGCAACCTCTGCAGTTCGAAGTCTGAGATAGCGACACCTATGTATGCAAGTCGAAGAAAGCCCTCTATGGGTTGAAGCAAGCCCCAAGGGCTTGGCATGAGAGGATAGATAGCTACTTGATGAAGTTGGGCTTCACTCGAAGTAATGCTGATCCAAACCTTTACTTTAAGGTTGATAGAGAAAGGCCTCTCATTCTGCTTCTCTATGTGGACGATCTCTTCCTGACAGGTGTTGACCCTCTCATTCATCGGTGTAAGAGGGAGCTAGCTTCCGAATTTGAGATGAAAGACCTAGGATTGATGCACTATTTCCTAGGCTTTGAAGTCTGGCAGAGGCCAGGCGAGATTTTCCTTTCTCAAGGAAAATATGTTGTGAAGTTGCTGGAGAGATTTGGTATGGTGGACTGTAAGTCTGTGTCGACACCAATGGAATTCAACTTTAAGAAGTTGTGTGGAAACACTGTTGGGCCCGTGCTGGCAAATCCTATAGAGTATCGACATCTCGTGGGGTGTAATATTCCCAATTAGCCTTGCTAATTGGAATATTTCATTTTTGTTTAATTTTGCCGCTTTAGCTAGAAATAATAAATAAAGTGAGAAATAAGAGGGGTCACCTCACTTTAGTCACCTCACTTTATAAAATAAAGTAAGCTTTCCGATCCCCTCCAAGTTATAACTTAGAGGGGGCTCAAAGTCTAGCATGGATATGAGGGGAGTGCCTCATACGTACTCCAAGGGTAAATCGTTGTGCCAAGCGAGAGCATGACGCAATAAAGTTTGGAGGGAGTTTAGCATTATAAAAGGAGGGGTTTCCACTTCATTGGGCATCCATGATTTGATATTATAATTGAGAGCTAGACTTCTGTCTGCTTCAGCACGCCGGTTGTTTAGTCGGTCTGCAGCACTGTTTAGTGCAACCGAGTGTCTCCTGTCGGAGATCTCACCCTTAGCCTCGGGGGACTTCGAGTGCCTGCCCTGGTAAGGTTATTTCTGGTTTCACCCTTAGCTTCGGGGGACTTCGAGTGCCTTCCCTAGTAAGGTTATTTTCTGAGTAACACCTTTCAGTTTCAGTGGCAAGCAGCAGCAGTTTCTGGTGCAAGTTTGGAGAGGAAGAAGCCCTTCTTGTGGCTGCGCAGATCTGAAAAGGAGGGACGCTGTTCCAAGGGGAAAGAGGACGCAGATCAGCCTTAGAGTGAGGACGCTGTTCCAGGAAGGACGCAGTTCAGATCTGAGAAGGAGGGACGCTGTTCCAGGAGAAGAAAGTACGCAGATCAGGCTTGAGAGAGAGGACGCTGTTCCAGGAGACAGAAGGATGCAGATCTGAAGGCACATTGATAGATCCAGACTTGGAGATTACAGATCTGATAGGGTATTTGCAGATCTAGTTCTGTAGGGTGCAGATCTGGAGATATAGCATTAGATCCAGCTTGGGAGATTGCAGATCTGAGGAGATATTGGCAGATCTAGCCTAGATCTGAAGAGATAACATCAGATCCAGCCTTGGAGGTTACAGATCTGAAGAGATATTGTCAGATCCAGCATAGATCTGAAGGAATAACAGTAGATCTGATCTAGGAGGACGCAGATCTGGAGGGATAGGACGCAGATCTGGATTGGAGGCTTCAGATCCAGTAGATCTGAGCATACAGGACGCAGATCCATCAGGGAGGACGCTGATCTGGTGAGCAGGATTGTGTGAGAGGGGCTTGACAGCGTTTTCCAGCATTCAGGAGCTGATCCATTCATCTGGAGATTCTTGTGACCAGCACTCCATCTGTTTCTGCGCTGTCACTAGCAGAGACAGCGTTTTCATTGGTGAGGGTTTGGAGGATTGATATCAGCTATCTTTTAGTCTTCAGCTCATAGTTCTAGTGCATTCCAGCTTCAGTCTTCAGAGCAGTCTTCAGCCAGCTAGGACGCTGTCCTTATTTGCAGCCATTGTCCGGGAGAGGGTCTCCACCTTGCTCAGGGCAAGGATAGCAATTTCATTCTCGTTTTTCTTTGTACTCCCTCTCTATGTACTTTCGCATTAACAAAATGGCTCACTCTTTCCGGCATGCTATGTGTACTTCCTTGTTCCATAATCTAGTCTTACAAAGATTGCATTTCCTATATCCGTTTGGCATATTTCGTGTATTACCGGCTATTTCCCTTTGGGATATTACAAAGGTATCGCAGCACACCGTTCACCTCCGTTGGTCTATGACATCGGGAAAGAGATCATACAGAGCAATAGCAGTTGCAATACCAAAAACGCAGTTGGAAAAAGGGCCAAAATATAAAGGGTCAAATTTTGAAGTTTGGAATTAGGAAAACGTTTTCTGGGTTTTTCTGGGTTTTGGACAAGGATCACCTTTCCAAATTCCTAGAATTTTCTGAGTAGTTTTCAGTGGGTAAATCGGAGGTCGAAGTTAAGCAGCAGTATGGTTTTGCAGCAGCCGTGCAGTTTCTGAGGAGCCTATAGAGATCAGTCAGAGAGAGCTCCCTAGAATTCTTCAGGTCGGAGAAGGATCGGGCATGTCTCGCCACATACCAGATGCTATTCCCATTGTGACAGCTCAGCGATCCACTATGCCCACATTCTCACCAGAAGACACAGGGACAGTAGCGCGGGGAGGTGCACAGAGGGACAATCCAGCACCCACGCGACACACCATGCCTACTTTCCTGGTAGAAGACGAGGGGTCGACAGCACCGAGAGATGTGAGTCCAGCTCAATGGGCAGCCGTTTTTGCAGAGTGGCAGGGCTTAAGCCAGGCATTCATGGATACTCTCCCCTTTGAGCGCTATCTCCAGTATCGATGCGGCATCAAACCCCCTGAGCATGAGCAGCACCAGCATAAGGGGCGCGGATACCACCGTGATGACCACCGTGCGGCTAGTAGATTCCATTTGCCTATGTTTGATGGTTCATCAAAGACTACGGCAAAGTCCTCGGTGGAGAAGCTGGACATCTATTTCCAGCTTAATCAGATGTCGGAGACGGAGGCCATTAAGATGGCTACATTGCATTTAGAGGGTGAGGCTCAGGATTGGTGGTTTCATGGATTGGCGACACTTGGGCATTCCACAGTGACGACATATGCCGAGTTTACCAGGAGAGTGGTAGAGCGTTTTGACAGGAGGGATCCGGAGCAGCATTTTGTTGAGCTGACCAAGCTCAAACAGACTGGGAGTGCAGAAGCATACATCTCGGATTTCTTGAGGATTTCAGTGATGGTACCTGACTTATCGATAGGCCAGATGGTCTATATGTTTGTGGAGGGGCTATCAGAGCCACTACGTGGCCTAGTACGGTCAAACGGACCGGCTACACTGCAGGATGCTATCAACAGGACTCGCGACTTACAGGATGTCTTACCCAGGACACGACCACCTTATCCCCAGAGACAGGATTTCCAGCCTAAGGGTAAGGACACGAGGATTCCGCCTCCCAAGGCGAATCCGGGACGAGGACAATTTGATGATGAGGCCAGGAGAGAGCTGAGGCGGAAGCGATTATGCTTCACTTGCCAGGAGCCATGGGCACCGGGACACAAATGTGTAGCAGGGAAGGCACATTTCATAGAGGTCTTCTCCGAAAGCAGCGGAGAAGAGGATGAGGGAGATGATGAGGAGGCAGGAGGATGTTATATAGCGCAGAGTACCTTACCACCTCCACCACCCGATGCAGGAGGGGCATCATTCGCACCTACTGGGGGAGCTCTAGCAGCATTGCGAGGAGTCCCCAAGTATCTGACATTGCGCGTACGGGGGACGGTGCGCGGACAACGGGTTTCGGTCTTAGTCGATAGTGGGGCCACCCACAACTTCATTGATGCCCAGATGGTTGAGCGGAGAGGCATACCGACGGAGGGCTTTGATGGGTTTTCTGTTTTGGTACCAGGAGATCAGACCATGGCATGTGCTCGATATGTACCAGAATTATCAGTGGCGATGGGCACCTATACATTGACCGATCACTTCTTTGTGGTGGACATCCCGGACACCAATGTGATATTGGGGGTTCAGTGGCTTATTACCCTGGGGAAGGTCACAACGGATTGGAAGGCCTTAGAGATGGAGTGGGATGATCCCAAGACGGGGAAGCACGAGAAGATACGAGGGCAGAACACATATCCACCCCAGACAGTATCGGCACACAGCATGGAGGCGACATTCCGCAAGGGAGATATAGAGTGGGCAGTAGAGTTGCGGGCTTCGGAGGCAGTAGATACAGGACGGACGGTGCACCCTGATCTACAGACTCTTCTCGACAGATATGCGGTAGTTTTTGGAGACATTCCGCCAGGACAGCCACCAGATCGGGGGTTTGAGCACACGATCGAGCTGGAGCAGGGGATACAGGCAGTGATCACCACACCATATAGGCATCCCAAGGCCTATCGGGATGAGATAGAACGGGCCATTCAGGAGTTGCTGGCCCTTGGGCACATTCGACCCAGCACCAGTCCTTTCGCTTCTTCAGTAGTGCTGGTAAAGAAGAAGGACGGTACATTACGCATGTGCATTGATTACAGGGCTCTGAACAAGAAGACCCTGAAGAACAGGTACCCCATTCCCAGGATCGACGAGCTGATGGATGAGTTGAGAGGAGCACGGTTCTTCTCAAAGATTGATTTGAGATCTGGGTACCACCAGATACGCGTGACGGAACAGGACATTCCCAAGACCGCTTTCAGGTGTCATTATGGGCACTTTGAGTTTCTGGTCATGCCATTTGGGTTGACCAATGCACCTGCTACTCTCCAGTCTTGTATGAATCACATTTTCAGGGATCATCTGAGGAAGTTTGTGCTGGTTTTCTTTGATGACATCCTTATATACAGCAGGACTTGGGAGGAGCATCTCCAGCATATTGAGACGGTCTTGCACATTTTGGAGGAGCAGCAGTTCTATGCCAAGCTCTCCAAGTGTGAGTTTGGATTGACGGAGATGCTGTATCTAGGACACATCATAGGAGTGGACGGAGTGAGAGTCCACGAGGAGAAAATCCGGGCTATCAGGGACTGGCCAGAGCCACGGAATGTGACAGAACTTCGAGGGTTTATTGGTATCTGCACCTACTACAGGAAGTTCGTCAAGGGCTTCTCTCAGCTTGCTGCACCCCTCACGGAGCTGACGAGGAAGGGGGCATTCAGTTGGTCGGATACAGCACAGCGAGCTTTTGACAAGCTCAAGGAGGTGATGAGCAGTTGTCCCGTGTTAGCATTGCCAGATTTTACGCAGCCCTTTGTCCTAGAGTGCGATGGATCAGGAGAGGGGATTGGTGCAGTTTTGATGCAGGAGGGACATCCGATTGCGTTCGAGAGCCGGAAGCTCCTTCCACACGAGAGGCTATATCCCATATATGACAAGGAGATGCTGGCCATCATGCATGCATTGGCCAAATTCTGGCAGTACCTGGTAGGTGGCAGATTCAGGGTGAGGACAGATCATAACAGCCTGAGGTACTTTCTGGAGCAGAAGCAGTTACAGGAGAGGCAGCAGAAGTGGATCAGCAAGATCCAGGCTTACGACTTTGACATAGAGTATGTCAAGGGGAAGAATAACGTGGTAGCTGATGCCCTTTCCCGTAGACCGGCCACGTTATCACTCATGAGCCTGGACGCTGACTGGAAGGCTCGACTATTGGTTGAGTACTCCAAAGATAGATTTGCATGCGAGGTTCTGGATGGGCAGATAGCAGATAGCAGGTACAAGGTAGTCGATGAGGTCATCTATTACAGGGACAGGATCTTCTTGACTGAGGGATCTCAGCTCAAGAAGAAGATACTCCAGGCTTCACACGATTCACCATTGGCGGGCCATCAGGGGTTCACCAAGACGTACAGGGCCATCCGGGAGAGATTTGCATGGAAGGGCCTCAAGGAGGACGTACTCCAACATGTCAGGGAGTGCGAGGTTTGCCAGCGGAACAAGGGAGAGATGAGTCATCCTGCGGGGTTGTTGCAGCCTCTTCCCATTCCGGAGGGGAAGTGGGAAAGTATTTCGATGGACTTCATCACGGGGTTGCCCACAGTGCAGGGCAAGGACTGCATCTTCGTAGTAGTTGACCGGCTAACGAAGTATGCTCATTTTTTCGCCATTTCGGCGCATCATACAGCAGCGCAGGTAGCAGAGTTGTTTTTCCGGGAGGTTTTCAGATTGCATGGTCTACCCAAGACCATTGTTAGCGACAGGGATAGCCGATTTATGGGAGGATTTTGGCAGGAGCTCTTCCGACTAGTGGGGACAGAGTTGACACCGAGCACTAGTTATCATCCCCAGACGGACGGGCAGACGGAGATAGTTAACAAGTGGCTAGAGGGCTACTTGCGTAACTACGTCAGTGGGCAGCAGAGAGCATGGCTGAAATGGCTACATCTGGGCGAGTACTGCTACAACACAACCCACCATATGTCTATCGGTATGACACCTTTCTATGCGTTGTATGGATATCATTCCCTATCTTTTGTGGACATGATGTTTGGTGTTAGCAGGGCTCCGCGAGCCAAGTTATGGATCCAAGAGAGCCAAGACATCCTTCGGCCTCTCAAGGACAACATAGCCACAGCACAGAATCAGCAGAAGTTGTATGCTGATAAGGGTCAGGTGGAGAGACACTTTGAGGTAGGGGACCTAGTCTACCTACGGTTACAGCCATACCGACAGTCTTCGCTCAAACAGAAGGGGGCAGAGAAGCTAAAGCCTCGTTTTTATGGACCATACAGGGTGATACGCAGGATTGGGCAGGTTGCATATGAGTTGGAACTACCCCAAGGCAGCCGGATTCATAACATCTTTCACGTATCATGCCTGAAGAAGGCACTGGGCCAGCATGTGAGAGTCACCGAGGAGCTACCGCCTACAGATGATGAGGGGCATCTGGTGTTGCAGCCGGAGGCTATTATTGACACTAGGGAGAGGCAACTGCGCAGCAGAAGGATCAGAGAATTCTTGGTGAGATGGAAGGATTTGCCGGATGAGGATGCCACTTGGGAGGATGAGAGGATCTTACAGCATCCATCACTTCAGTTGCTTGAGGACAAGCAACGTTTTGCCGGGGGAGACTGTAATATTCCCAATTGGCTTTGCTAATTGGAATATTTCATTTTTGTTTAATTTTGTCGCTTTAGCTAGAAATAATAAATAAAGTGAGAAATAAGAGGGGTCACCTCACTTTAGTCACCTCACTTTATAAATAAAGTGTTCTTTTCCTAGTTGATTGACGTTGTAACTTAGAGAGGGGGCCTTGGGGGTCCACATGAGCATGATGGGGAGGCATCAGGCTGACCCAAGGTTAACTGCGCAGGTCAAAGGAGAGTAAGGACGCAGTTAAGTTTTGGAGGGAGTTTGGCATTATAAAAGGAGGGGTTCTCACCTTATTTGGACATGCATGATTTTATATTGATATTGAGAGCTAGACTTCTGTCTGCTTCAGCACGCCGGTTGTTTAGTCGGTCTGCAGCACTGTTTAGTGCAACCGAGTGTCTCCGGTCGGAGATCTCACCCTTAGCCTCGGGGGACTTCGAGTGCCTGCCCTGGTAAGGTTATTTCTGTTTCACCCTTAGCTTCGGGGGACTTCGAGTGCCCGCCCTAGTAAGGTTATTTTCTGAGTAACACCTTTCAGTTTCAGTGACAAGTAGCAGCAGTTTCTGGTGCAGATTTGGAGAGGAAGAAGCCCTTCTTGTAGCTGCGCAGATCTGAAAAGGAGGGACGCTGTTCCAGGGGAAAAGAGGACGCAGATCAGCCTTAGAGGAAGAGGACGCTGTTCCAGGAAGGACGCAGTTCAGATCTGAGAAGGAGGGACGCTGTTCCAGGAGAAGATAGCACGCAGATCAGGCTTGGAGAGAGGACGCTGTTCTAGGAGACAGAGGAACGCAGATCTGAAGGCACATTGATAGATCCAGACTTGGAGATTACAGATCTGAAAGGGTATTTGCAGATCTAGTTCTGTAGGGTGCAGATCTGAAGATATAGCATTAGATCCAGCTTGGGAGATTGCAGATCTGAGGAGATAATGGCAGATCTAGCCTAGATCTGAAGAGATAACATCAGATCCAGCCTTGGAGGTTGCAGATCTGAAGAGATATTGTCAGATCCAGCATAGATCTGAAGGGATAACAGTAGATCTGATCTAGGAGGACACAGATCTGGAGGGATAGGACGCAGATCTGGGTTGGAGGCTTCAGATCCAGTAGATCTGAGCATACAGGACGCAGATCCATCAGGGAGGACGCTGATCTGGTGAGCAGGATTGTGTGAGAGGGGCTTGACAGCGTTTCCCAGCATTCAGGAGCTGATCCATTCATCTGGAGGTTTTTATGACTAGCACTCCATCTGTTTCTGCGCTGTCACTAGCAGAGACAGCGTTTTCATTGGTGAGGGTTTGGAGAACCGATATCAGCCATCTTCTAGTCTTCAGCTCACACTCCAAAGGTATCTCCAAATTTTCCGCCTCGTAGAGCAAGCCTTTCAAACTCGCCTAGGTCGGTCCTTATTTGCAGCCATTATTTGTTCCGAGAGGGTCTCCACTTGCCTAGGGCAAGGATAGGTGCACTCATTCTGATTATCTTGTACTCCTATCTATGTGTTCTGAGATTAATAAAATGGCTTAGTATTCTGGCATTCTATGTGTACTTGTTCCATTATCTGGTTTGGTTCCGCATTGTATTTTCTAGTCGTCAGCATTTTTCGTGTATTAATGGGTTATTTCCCTTTTGGGGATATTACAAGGGTATCGTAGCATAGTTCCGCTCAACTCCGTGGTGCTAGCACCCTATGACGCCCGGGATAACTCCCGCATTTATCGGGAGAGAGCACAGAGGAGCCGCCAAAATAGGGGGAAGTTTTCCTTCTGTGGTGACTCATCATGAATCACCGAAATCGCATCCGAGATTGCACGCGTAATCCAATGGCAGGGGATGATGTGAGGTTTAAAGAGGCGGTCCTCCGTCACATACAGGAGGCATCACAGAGGATG
>CM076583.1:443241452-443432034 GCA_034641835.2 Pinus albicaulis
GCGCATTTTGCTAAACATCTCAGTGAGCCTTGGCTCTTCATTTTCCAGAGATGGGAGGTAGTGAATTACAAGGACTTCTTCATGAGGGAATGAGATATCATTGCACTGAGGATTTGGACAAGAGTTTTTTAGCAGAATAGAAGGCGCTTCTCCACTTCTTGGATTATGATTTTTATGAATAGTCAAATGTACAAGACTTTGTAGGTTGACTAGACACTAACAAGCAGGGCATTTAACTTCTAAATCAGAAAAATTTAAAACTTGAGCGAGTTCAAATAATTCAACATGGAGACAATTTGTACAAATGGAAGACGATGTGGTGGATGCTTCAGAGGAAGAGGGTTGAGAATTCTTGTAATCTATTACTGCCTGTTCTATTCTTCTTCTGGGAATAGTAGATCTGCGAGGAAAAGACATAGCTGCAGAGGAAGAATCTTCTCTGATTTGTGCAGAGGTTATATTTTGGGTTTTGGGTGTTCTGGGAATATCGAACACCTAGCTCTCAGGAAAGCTTAATTCTTCCCATTTAATGGTTTGATGTTCAATCTTTTGATTGTGAGCATCTGTAAGAAAAACAACTTGATTTTGATTCTTGGCTGGGAAAGTGCAAGACTGCTGGATAGAGGGTGTTAGTATGACGAAAACAACCTCTAGTTTGGATAGAAATATTTGTTCTTTTTCTCCGCATATCAAAGCCAGATGTCTTTATTTGTAATTGTAGCATGTCTCTAATGTGTTCATCATACACAACAATTTTCTTGCAGGCGTGTATCCTTATGTCTTCGTTGAACTTCGAGTGTCACCCTAGGGGAGTAAGAAGGAGTCCATCTCAGGGCTTCTCTAGGATCTACATTACAGACCATTTCGCTGGAGTGTGCTTCTTATTGATTTTTGTAGTATCGGATGTGCTCTAGCCTTGAGATTTTGCAGAGAGGCTTAGACACATATATTCTCCAATACCCATAAATCATTTTGGGAAATTCAACCCAGAAGTAACTTAATTATAATAATTAATCAGTATTTAATATTTCCTAAGTCTAAACTTAGGAAATATGATTAATTAAAGGTATTAATTAAGTCGGGTGCGAATCTTCTAGATAAAGGCATGGATTGAGTCCAAGTTAATTTTAGCCATTGATTAAGATATAATCATGGCCGTTGATGTCTCAACGAGAGATTATAAGAAGGAACTTGAGGGGCACTTAGATAACACACCGAGAGAGAGATCGAACTTGTTGGTAGATCGATTTTCCAGAGTAGCAGTGCTGAGTTGTCGGAGAGAGAGCGAGTGAGCTCATTGCAGTGAGAGAGGGGTAAGGATAGTATTATCGAGGAAAGTTTTCCAGATCCAGTGAGTGCATAGCAGAGAGACAACAATTCCATAGAGAGGCAGTGCGAAGGCCATGCAGTGCTTCAGAGGAGATCCACAATTTTGCTAGGAGATAGAGCAAATTCAGTGCCAGAAGTCAGAGAGAGCTTCCAAAGGCCAGGAGGGTCCAGTTTCCAGAAAACAGAAGATCAGAGGCGAGGAGAACTAGTGCTCCCAGTTGTGTGACGCAGAACTGCATAGGGTGACACACTCATTGCGCAGAGTAGCTCTTTTAGAGATAATATCCGTGCCAGATCACCTGTGGAAGTGAGAATTTTCTCACTAGATTGTTTGTCAGTTATTTCTCTATATTGGATAGCTAGTTTGGCCATCCAAAGATTTGTTCTTAGATTTGCAACTGCGTAATATTAAAACCCTCATCTGTTGCAATGATTTTCCCAAGTTTGGTTTTTCCAGGAACTTAGTCCAAAAATAATTGTGTACTTATGTGTGTGTGCATCTAGTTTTGCTTGTGTTGTATTTATTTTCCGCAGTATTTATTTGTGAGGGCTGTAATGTATTGATTTCGATATTTATGTAGAACACAATAAATAGTTTGTTCAGTAAAATAACAAATTGAAGAAATCTAATCAGTTTCTGTAGTAGGATTCCGAGTATTAAAATTTTCACATGGTATCAGAGCGCAAATATAAGTGGAAGAGCTCGGTTGCAGAAGGAAGAGGGAGCTTCGAAGTAGTGCGTAGGCAGTTGATCGAAACCCTAGAGAGGTTGCGCAATCCATTAGCCAATAGGGCAGTTTTTGAGGAAATTTGTTTCTCTGAGTGAGTCGACAGAGAACAAAATTTCCAGATCGAAGATTGTTGGAGGCAGAGGGAGCAGCAACAACAATTTTTCTTGCATCACAGATCTTTAGTTGGGACGTAGTCATTTTGCAACAGTAGCTGGCAGAATAACGTTAGAAGGAAAGAAGAGCACACACTGAGGGAATTTTGTCCTCGGAGAATTTCTAGCCAAGAAATTCTAATTTTCCACGCAAAGCAGCAGTAGCCGAGAGTAGATTCACTCACTCCAACAGGGAGTGTGTAAAGCCAGTTAGCAGTTGTGCAGAGGAGAAGAGGCAAAGTTCGACTTTTGTTTGGTGAGATAGCATGAACAGGGCTAAGAGATTAGGATCAGTTGGATGGAGCATCTAACTATGTGATTTGGAAGGCAAGGATTTCCTTCTTTTTGGGTGAATACGATCTCAAAGCCTACATCGATAACGTGGTGGCTGTCCCCACAGATCCAAATTAGAATAAGACATACAATAACGAGATGGCAAAGGCTAAGAGGATGATTCTCGATGGAGTTCGAGATGATGTGGTTTCTCACATAGCGGCCTTGTGTACGACCAAAGAGGTGTGGGACTCCCTTGCCACGCTGTACCAAGGATCTTTCGAGCAGCGGAAGATGTACCTGGAGGAAAAGATGGGATGTACCTATATGTAGAAGGGGGAGTGCATAGACCACTTTCTCACCAGGCTTAAGGATGTCCAAGATTAGTTGGTAGCTGTAGGGTCAGCGCCTCAGGCTTCAAAGATGGTGCGAATAGCTCTAAATTTTGTCTCCGAGGAATGGCAAGTGTTCGTCCCAAGTATTTTGGGCAGAGAAACATTGCAAAGGTGGGATATGATGTGGGCAAATTTGCAGCAAGAGGAGCTGAGGCGAGATCGAGTGAACAACACCATTAGTGGCAGCAGTAGCAGTGGGACGAAGGCAGAGGTGAAGGAAGAGGACATTGCAACTCTCGCATCAAAGGGGTAGCAGGAGCAACACAAAAGAAAGAAGGAAGTTTCGAAGATCAAGTGCTTTCGATGTGGTGAACTTGGTCACTACAACACCTAGTGTCCGCTCAGAAAGAGGGACAAGGAGGAGAGGCAGGATCAACAGGCTGCATCATGCAGAGATTGATAGGATGTCCTCTAGATTGGAAGAAGTGTTTTCCATGATCACCGCCATACCTCTAGGGGTGAGGTGGGCTGATTTGGTTTTGTAGCCTCAGAGAGCTATAGGATGGGCAGGATCCTTGAGGAGTCCACCTCTTGGATCAATTCCTTCCTACGAGAGCCCATTGCAGCAATAGCAGGATGGATCAATGATAGTTGATGATTCAGGTGCCAGAGTGATAGATGTAGTAGCTAGTAGCAGTCAGAGACTGAGCAGTGCAGAGAAGAGTAGGAAGCAATGCAGTTGGCACAGTGCAGAGTCAGCCGCAGTGCAGAGGCTTCAGTGACAGTGCAGAGACTAGTAGCAGTCAGGACTTGGGTGACAGATGCATTAGACTGAACACAGTTGGTTCAGTATGATGGACATCTATCAGTTGCAACAACAATAGATGAGAGACAGTTGCAGGAGTTGCAGTGCAAATGCAGTAGTTGGAAGCAGTATGTAGGGTTAGCAGCAACATAGATGCAGCTCAGAATCAGAGTTGCGCAATAGTTGGTGGGTAGTAAGGCCAGACATCGACAACGTTGCAGGAGGTGGTACAGAGTCAGAGTATTGCTATTATGAGGACAACAGTATTAGAGCACATTCCTCGCTAAGAGAGAGTGTTGATTTTTGTAACATCGGATGTCCTCTAGCCTTGAGATTTTGCAGAGAGGCTAAGACACATGTATTCTCCAAGATCCATAAATCGTTTTGGGAAATTCCACCCAGAAGTGAATTAATTAAAATAATTAATCAGTTTTCAATATTTCCTAAGTTTAAACTTAGGAAATATGATTAATTAAAGGGTATTAATTAAGTTGGGTACAAATCTTCTAGATAATGGCGTGGATCGAGTCCAAGTTAATCTTAGCCATCGATTAAGATCTAATCATGGTCGTTGATGTCTCAATGAGAGATTATAAGAAGGAACTCGATGGGCACATGTAATACACCGAGAGAGAGATCGAATTTGCTGGCAGATCGATTTTCCAGAGTAGCAACATTGAGTTGTCGGAGAGAGCCACTGAGCTAATTGAAGTGAGAGAGGGGCAAGGATAGTATTGCCGAAAGAAAGTTTTCCAGATCCGGTGAGTGCATAGCAGAGAGACAACAGTTGCACAGAGAGGCAGCGCAGAGGCCACGCAGAGGCTGTGCAGTGCTTCCAAGGAGATCCGCAATTTTGCTAGGAGATAGAGTAGATTCAGTGCCAGAAGCCGGAGAGAGCTTCCGGAGGCCAGGAGGGTCTAGTTTCTAGACAACAAAAGATCAAAGGCGAGGACAATGAGTGCTCCCAAGTGTGTGACGTAGAAGTGCGTAGGGTGACGCAGTCACTGTGCAGAGGCAGCTCAGAGCAGTGCTTTCAGAGTTAAGGTTAGGGTCGGATCACCTGTGGAAGTGAGAATTTTCTCACTAGATTGTTTGTCAGCTATGAAACCGGATTTGTCCTCCACCCTCCACGTGTCCCGAATCAGTCGAATCAAACACGATTCATACGGATTCGAGTCCACTTGACCGAATCTAATCGTGTATGTACAGGACATGACGAGTCCTGATCGTGTCCTGTACGGACACGATTGAATCCCGCTTTGTCGGACGCGTACAATGTGGAAAAGTGTCCCAACACTTATAAAATCCTGATTTCTCATTTCTTTTTTCACTTGTGTTAGCGTGTGAGTTGAGCAAGGAGCAAGAAGTAGCAAGGAGCAAGGGAGCGTTTTCAAGGAGATTCAAGCAACTGGTAAGTGTATTGTCTCTCTACTTTTTTGCATTTGATTTGCATGTCCATATGTTTTACAAATTTGGTCATTTTTGTTTATTTTTTACAACATTCATGGCTTAATCAAGGGCAGCAAGGAAGGGGCAAAGAAAGGGGAAGAATGTCCCCATTGGAGATGCCCCTCCTGTCCCTATTTCATCAGGGTCTGCAAGTATTCCATCTATTGGAAGTGGGGCTGCAACAACAACTTCAAATGTTCAACGAAATCAAACTCGAGACCCCAAATATCCATTGTGGAAATATGTGACAAGAGAGCCAGGGCCTGGCAGCAAGGCGAAGGGAGGAGGCAATGTTGCTTGGAAATGCAGTTTTTGCCACATCCATTTCATGAGCACATATTACCGTGTGAAATCTCATTTGTTGGATTTGCCAAGTTGTGGCATTTTAGCTTGTACAAAGGTGCCATTAGCAAAGAGGAAGGAAATTGAGAGAGAGGCATTTGTTGGTGCGACAAATGCTGCATCAAAATAAAAACAAAACAAGAATGATGACCCCCTTCCATTCTTGAGGAAAAACAACAAGAAGTTCCCATTTGAGAGTTCTAGTGGGGGACAAGCAACAAAAAGAAAGGCAACTGCACTTGGTCCAATGGACAAGATTTTCTAGAAAGAGAAGCAGGAAGAACTTGATCTCACCATTGCATTTTTTTTTTCCATCAGAACTTCATATTTTTCAATGTTGCACGCTCACCTCTATTTATTGAGATGTGCCGAGCTCTAACTCAAACAACTTCATCAAGGTATATGCCTCCTGGGTTAGAGAAACTTAGAACCACATTGTTGACGAAGGCAAAGAAAGAGGTGGACAAAATGCTTGAGCCTATTAAATCAGCATGGCCAATATTTGGGTTTAGCATTGTTTCTAATGGATGGACAGATCCAACACGACACCCACTCATCAACTTCATGGTTTCTTCCTAGAATGATCCAGTTTTCTTGAAACCAGTGGATGCGCTTGGACAATACAAGGATGCACAATATATGGGTGAGTTATTTATTAAAGTTATTGAAGATGTAGGTGTCGATTTTTGTGTGAAAATCATTACAGATAATGCACCTGTTTGCAAGACTGCTGACATGATTGTGGAAGCTAAATATCCACAAATATTTTGGACACCTTGCATTGTCCATTCATTGAACTTAGCAATGAAATCTATTGCCTTTGATGTGCTTTGGATTGGAAGCGTTATTGAGGATGCATGACATATCCACGACTTTGTACAAAGCCATACAAATGCCCTCACTATCTACAAGGAGTACACCAATCTGTCATTGTTGAAGATTGCGGATACATGGTTTTCCTCTTCATTCATCATGTTGAAGAGGTTGAGGGAGGTGAAGACCGCTCTTGGGGCCATGGTTATTTCAAAGTTTTGGTTTTTTTGGAGAAAGAAAGATCAAGCAGCCTCAAAAAGAGTGAAGGACACAGTGTTGGATGATGTCTGGTGGGAGAGGGTAGATCTACTTATTTAAATCATGGACCTTATCATTTCCTTGCTTAGATTTGCAGATACAGACCAACCCATCCTAGGAGAGGTTTAAGAGGGATGGGATTCCATGATTGAGTCTGTGAGGAACATTATGTTACATAGTTAGTGCCCTGAGTATGAGACATCACCAGAGGCCTTCTTCACCAACATACAGGATATTCTTGTCAGTAGATGGGACAATAACTGCACACCTTTACATTGTTTGGCTCACTCCTTGAACCCAAAATACTACAACCATGAGTGGTTGAATGGTGTTGAATGGTGGACTTTCCCGTAGATTCCCTCCTCACATGGATGGTGAAATCTCACAGGGGAGGAAAGATGCATTCAGGAGGATTTTTCAGGATAGGGCATCCCTTGATGAGCTGGAGGATTCCTTTCCAGAGTTTTCCACTGGCACTGGGCGATTTGCAGGCTATGATGTGATTAGAGATAGGGGGGCTAAGAAGCCCTATTCATGGTGGGAAACTCATGAGGCAACAAGCCCTCCTCTACAACAGTTAGCCATGAGGCTCCTCTCTCAGGTGACTTCATCCTCTTGTTGCGAGAGGAATTGGAGCACATATGGGAATTTGTATAATCATTAATGTGAAGAAGAGCAGGCTTGAGCAGTCCAGGGCAGAGACAATGGTGTATGTGCACACCAAGCTTTGTCTTATTTCAGGGGTTTCCAGACAACTACTGCGCAAACATTTTGACAGGGAGATTTGGGGAGTTCGGGCTAAGGAGAAATAAAGAGGCTTGGAGTAGTGATTTGCAGGGGTTGGAGGACATTTTCCCATTGATTGATTGACATTCTGCAATAAAATTCTTTCTACAAGGCGTTTTTCCAGCTAGTTAGAACCACACACATTTCTTGGGGTCATCGGGGCACGTTGGATTCAACCCAAACCCTTTCTGGGTTTATAAAGAGGAGTCTCCAACTAATTTTATAGAATTTTTTGGGCCTGAAATCCTCATTCTTATAGCAGGGCGAATTGCTAGTTAGCTGGGGAATTTGCATCACTTGGTGGGCTCAGTCTTGGCTTGGAGTTGGGCCAAAACCTTTCTGGATCTTTCTGGGGTTTTGGAGGGGAGTCTGTGGCTGCAATTTTAGGGTCATCCGAGCATTCTTCAGGGCAAAAGCTTCAGTCCTATTCCAACAATAGTAGTAGTAATTTTCTGGCTAGTCCGCAGTACCAGTTTGGACCAATATTTCCTCCATATCAGAGTTGTACTACATGGGTCTGCATAGATTGCATAGCAACCCCAGGTTCCAAAACTTCATCTCATTTTATGTGCTCTTTTATCATAAAATTAATAAAATGGCTTAGACTGTGTTGTTGGACATTTTGGTGTTTTAACTATTGTGTATGAGTTCCAGTTTATTTACTGTTCCTAGTCCATTGCTTGGTATTAGCTGTTAAATTCCAATTAGGAATATTACAGAAATCTAGGGCATAGCAATTAGGTGATTTCTCTTCTTATGATAACTACTTGTGAATGCTTTTTACATCTTTAGATTAGGATCTTCTCTTTGCTTAGATTATTATAGTGTTCTTCTTCATTAAACAACTACCAATGCATAAACAATAAAGAGACAAGAGACATAGAATGTAGGGGATCAACCATGGCAAAAAACACTCCCACTTGAGAGGAAAATCCAAACAAATTCTTCTTCTTATAGAGACTTCAATTGACGAATATCAAGTCCAAGACCCTTGACCTATTGACCTCTCCAAGACCAAGTCACAAGACCTCTCAGTTTAACCTTTTCCTTCTTCAGTCAACGATAGTAAAACTGCTTGCTTTTCATTCCTTCTCGACTATCCTTCATATTTTGGATTCTTAGATCAGATTTGCAACATTCGTCCTCTTCAGAAGCCCTAGTTGCAACATGTGTGATGTATGTTGACTATCTTTTGCACCTTGTTACCACTTTACTTGGATGGGGAGACTTCCCTCTATACCAAGGCTTTTGATGAATGCAATGTCTTCTCCTTTGATTTGGCTTCTAGAGTGACCTCACTAGCCTCGACACTTCTTTGCAACAGACGGTACTGTGAAAATTCGTGTTACACGGAATCCTACTACAGCAAATGATGGAAAATCTTCTATTTGTTATTTTACTTAACAAATTATTTACTGTGTTCTACAAGAAAATATCAAAATCCGTTCACTATAGCCTACACAATTAAACTGTGGAAGAAATACAAGTGCGGAAACAAATTTGAACACACATAGATCACACAACCATCCCACACAATTGTTTTTGGACTTATGTCCCCCGGAAAAACCCAATGTGGGAAAACCGGTTCAACAGATCTGAGTGTTTATGTTATTATGCAGTAAATTTTGAGTACAAATCTATGATTGACGACACTGTCAAATCATATAACAAAACTGACAGAAGAGATCTTGTGAGACAAACCTCACTCCTTCACGGGAAACTGGCACTGATCTGCACCAAGGCTGGACTGCCCTGCGCTGCCTCTATGCAGTGACGACGTCACAACTTGGGTGCCCTTCTGCCTCTGCACTGGTTTCACTGCTAGCTAGAAATTGAGCCTCTGGAAAATCTCTTCGGGGTCTGACACTAACTCTGCGCTGTCTCCTCGGCAGGAAAATGATTCTCCCTTTAGCTCTAGGCAGTGACTGCGTAGGCACTGCGTCACTGGCTCTGTGCTGAAGCTATGGCTCTCTCTGTCTCTACTGCTATGTACTCTCCGGCTCAGGAAACCTTCCAATCAGAAATACTGCCCCTCATTGCAATCAAGGATCACTTAGATCTGATTTTCTTCCGAGCACTTGCTCCGTCAGAAAAATTTGATCTCTAGATCGTATGTCTCCACGAATGTATTTTCCAAATGGCCCTTCAAGTCATTCTTATAATCTTCTCGTTGAGGATTCAACGACCTAGATTAGTTCTCATATCAACGACTAAGATTAACTTTTGACTTGATTTGTTTATTCTAGATCATTCTCACTCATATTCCGTTAATACACTAATTATTTTATTTTCCTAAGTTTTGACTTAGGGTCCCTTCAAAAATAATTAATTATTTATATAGAATACAATCTGAGTTGAATTTCACCAAACACTTGCTAGGTTATTTAGAATACATGTGTCTATGCCTCTCCACAAAATTTGAGACTTGGAGCACATTCGGTGCTACCCTAAATCAAAATGTACTAGATTCTCGCACATGTGGAGGTGTTAGCCCTAAAACATACCCATAAACAACACCAAAATCTTTTCTCTTTCTTTCCTTCTCTTCGTTGATTATAATGCTCCTTTTCTAGTGATCTTCGCACTTTTTATTGCAGACTTCTCCTTGACCGAAATTCTGTCTTCATTTGGAGGTCGAGCTGCCCAATATATAGTGATTTGCCCATAAAATAAGCCGACTTGATAGTGATCTAGGTCGACATGTCTTTTGGTGTAGCTCCATTTCTTCGTTTAAGGCCAACTTGATGGAGGTGCTTGAGCTTGGTCCTGGAGGGCCTTTTGACTCTTTCAATGACTCCCATAAATATGTAACATGCCCAAGAAGGGTCCTTCATACATGACATTGACTCAATTTAACTTTATGACCAATCCTAAGAGCTCACAATGGGAGCCTTGACTAAAAATAAAATTCCTTGCTCATGAAACCCATGAGACGAGCATTACAAAAATAATTTTATTTTTCTTCTTTACATCAGTTACGTAAAATCACAATTACACATGTCATTATGAAGACCGAACCTAATTACATTTTTTAACACTCCTTCTTAACTAGGGAGGTATTCTTAATGGTACTTGGTCATTCTCAATCTGAAGAATTCTCATAAGAAGAGTCAGATTGGTAACCCATCTGTTTAGCATCATATCAACGAACATTGTCATATAACAAGGCCTTGACTAACAACTGTGAAAATTTCGCTACTCGGAATCCTACTGCAACAACTGATTAAATTTCTTCTATTGCCTAACTGAAGCAAATTATTTAACATATGCTGTGATAAATATCGAAATGAAATACAATGCAGTCTTCACAATAAACAAGTACAAGAAAAAAACTAGCACAAAGTAAACACACATGGACATCGTTGTTTTTGGACAATTGTCCTCGGAAAAACCCAATGTGGGAAAACTGGTGCAGTAGCCGAGGGTTTTAATATTATGCAATCATTTTTTTGAGTACAAATTTATGATTGTGGATCCTGACAAGTCATATAGAGAAATCTGACAATTAGAGGCGATTTGGGATGGGTGACTTCCCCAGAAGTCCTGGTTACCGGGTGCAAGCCCTGGAAGTGATGATTGATGCTATGTGATTCATTTCACTAGTTTCAATCCCACTTATTCACCCCTGTGAGCATCACCCGATGCAATGAGTGCTAAGTGGACTATTAAAAAATCATGAGAAATTAGTCAGTTACGACTACCTCTCATGGAAATGGTCATAGATGAATGACTTACTTAACGTTGCTGAATTCCAAAAAATGATATATAATATAATGCACTGCGAAAACCCCTCAATACTTAAATACAAAGAGTGAAGGGAGCTCTACTTGAATGATTCATGAGTCACAATTCTCGCTAAGGTTTTGCAAATGTGGTAGCAAGCTAAGTGGGCTTGATTGTGGGGAAAAATCCACATTTAAGCGCGCTTGAGCCAGAGGAAAATTGGGATGGGTGACCTCCCGGGAAGTCCTGGTTACCGGATGCAAGCCTCAGAAGCGATGATTGACGCTATGTGATTCATTTCACTAGTTTCAATCCCACTTCTTCACCCTTGTCAGCATCACCCGATGCAATGAGTGATAAGTTGACTATTCAAAAGTCATGAGAAATTAGTCAGTTAGGACTACCTCTCATGGAAATGTTCATAGATGAATGATTTACTTAACGCACTTGAATCCCAAAAAATGATATCTAATATAATGCATTGCGAAAACCCCTCAATACTTAAATTAAAGTCTTGTGAGACAAATCTCCGTCTTCCACGGGATTTCGACACTGACTTGCACCTGACCCAAGCTGCTCTGCGCTGTGACTGCGTCACCCACGCAGTCTCTGTGTCACAATTGTAGTTGCTCACTGTCTCTACATTGGCACTGACTACTGGCTGGAACTGGAATCTTTTGCCCTTCGAAAATGTCCTACGGGAACTGGCACTGACCCTCTGCTGTCTCCTCCACATAAAACAAAACTCCCTCAGCAACTCTGCGCAGTCCCAACGTAATCTCTGCTTCACTGGTTCTCTGCAGCCGCGTGTGGCTCCTGTTGTCTACTCTCTATGCACTCGTTAGATCTAGAATTCTTCCTTTTGAAAATTATCTGTGCCCCTCTCTGTGAGAATCCTCTTGATCGATCTTCTCCCTGAGCACTACTCACTAAAGAATTTCGATCTCTGGATTCTTTCTCCGTCTCGATGTGTTTTCCAAATGACCCTTTAATCCATTCTTATAGTCTTCTCGTTGAGACTTCAACGACCCAAATTAGATCTCTAATCAATGGTTAAGATTAACTTTTGAGTTGGTCCGCCTGTTCTAGAACATTCACACTCATATTCTATTAATTCCCTTTAATTATTTTATTTCCCTAAGTTTAGACTTAGGGTCCCATTAAAAACAATTAATTTTTTTAATAGAATATAATCCGCGTGGAATTTCACCAAAAGATTTCTGGGTTATCTGGAATACATGTGTCAAAGCCTCTCCAATAAACTTGAGACTTAGATCACATCTGTTGCTACCCCAAATCAACACTCCCTCTTAGCGAGGAATGTGCTCTAACAATATGCCCTGCTGCACACTGTTCTGACCCTGAAGCATCTCCCCCTGTGCTGCTGATGTCTGACCCTGCTGCCTATTAATTTAGCACAAACGCTGCATCTGTAGTACTACTGACACTGCATAATGCTTCCAACTATTGAGATTTTGGGGTAGCATCGGATCTGCTCTAGCTCCCAATTTTTGTGGAGGAGCTGGAGTACATGAGATCTCCAAGACCCAGAAAGCGTTTAGAAGAATTCCATCAGGTTTAAGAGATATTCAAATAATTAATCTTTTTAATTAAGGACCCTAAGTCTAACTTAGGAAAATTAAAAATTAAAGTGAATTAAATTAAACATGTGATGAGAATGACTTAAGTGACGCGGATCAAGCAACTTCTAATCTTAGCCGTCGATTAGAGATTAGATCACGACCGTTGATGTTTCAACCAAAAAAGTATAAGAGAAGGGCTTGGGGTTAGTTGGAGAACACACACATTGGCGGAGCACTGAAGCTAAGCTGAAATTCTAGGGCGTGGTTTGCTAAGAATTTTAGGAGGAGTTTGCAGTGCAGTGAGGGGCAGTATTGGTAAGGGGATGATCTGATCCCAGGCCAAGAGTACAATAACGGTACAGAGGCAGCATGCCGAGTAGCGCAAAGGCAACACAGAGCCACGCAGAGGCAGCGAGAGCCACGTAGGGTTGACGCACACCCAGTCAGGGCAGCACAGGGGCAGCGTAAGCCCTTCAAGGGTGACGTAGACCCTTCCAGAGTAGCGCAGAGGCTGACGCAGAGGGCTGGGGAGCAGCGCTAGGGTTTCCGGTGGGCCAGAAAGGGCTCGAGTTTTGTAAATCTCGTTTAAGGGTGTGAATCAACCATATTTTCTATCTCCTAGTGAAATAGGTATTGTTGTCGTGTTTTCTCTGTAGGGCCAACCATGTCTGGTGCCCATAAATTGTTGTATTTAGAGTCTACTTAATAATAAAACCTTCAAGAGCTCACTGCACCGGTTTTCCCGCATTGGGTTTTTCTGGGGACATTTGTCCGAAAAATCTATGTCACTTTGTCATATGAGCATGCTATTCTATAAATGTTCTGTATGTCTAGGCTGTTATTTGTATTTACTTCATTGTTATTTTGAATATTCAGATTAATAACTTGTGTATTTAATCAAGTAGGAGAAGTAAATCATGGATTAACAGTAGGGTTTCTTAGTTTAAGAAATTTTCACATGGTATCAGAGCGGTTGTAGATCAAGCCGGATCTCCAGCAAATCAACTAAAGAAATTTGTGCTGCAGAGAGTAGCTGAAGCAGCAGAGAATCCAGAGAGGGCAGCGTAGCACCAGGAAGACGCAGTGCTAGCAGAGGCCACGCAGGGGTTGTCGCAGTCCCATCTGGGTGACGCAGAGGCAGCGTAGAGCATTGCAGAGGGAGGCAGGAGCAGCCTGTGTTGCGCAGTCATTGCGCTGAGCCAGTCTTCTCACGCAGAGGCCAGCTAGAGGGACACAATCCAGTGTTGAGTTTATGTGCAGAGTTGCCGTGTTTCTGAAGCAAAGCTTCAAATCTTCAACAATTGCTGGTGTGGTGGAGATTCTATAGGTGCAGAATCGTACCTAGCTAATTTGACAAAGAACAGGAAGAGAACAGCTGCTTAGCAGATTTTTGCCATAGAAATCTGAGGATCAATTGTAAGGTGATCGAAGAGAGCTGATTTGTTGGATTTGGCAGATTTCCAAGGGAGGAAATAAGTTGTCAGAGGGAGCAGAGGGTGCCTTTCTCGCCAAGGGTGCTAGATTCGAGTTTTTGTTGAGGGTAACAACAAAAGCGGGGAGAGGAGGATCTGTTCTGACAGATGATTTTGGAGCAGATGGCGCCAAACGGATAGCATGATCAGGATAGGTTGGACGCCCTGTCCAACTTTGCTATCTGGACGGCCAAAATCTTGACAGCCCTGGAGGCATACGGTATAAGGGAGCATGTAGAGAGCGTCTTGGCTACACTGATCGATGCTACTCTTCTCGCGAAGCATAATGAAGCAGCGGCACATGCCAAGCGCTTTATCATGGATGGGGTTAAGGATCATGTGGTACCACACATAGCCGAGAAGAAGACAACTAATGAAATGTGGAAAGCTTTAACCACACCTTATCAAGGGAAATCCGTCTAGAAGAAGATGCTTTTGGAGAACCAGATGAGGTTGTTTATGATGACTAAGGGAGAGGAAATATCCTTTCCTCTTCAGGTTGCAGGCTATTCGGGATCAACTGACTGCCATGGGGGTCAAGGTGGAGGATGATGTCTTGGTGAGGACTGCTCTAAATGCAGTCACAGAGGATTGGGAAGCGTTTGTCCAAAGCATCTTGGGCAGACATGACCTTCCAAACTGGGACGATATGTGGGCTATCCTCCGACAAGAGGAAATATTCCGAATGACCAAGAGACAAGCCAACACCGTATCAAGCAAAGTGAAGGAGGAAGAGGAAGATGCAGTCCTAGCATCTAAGAAGCAGCAAGGGAAAAAGAAGTCAGGGCAGCACAGGGGCAGCGTAAGCCCTTCAAGGGTGACGTAAACCCTTCCAGAGTAGCGCAGAGGCTGACGCAGAGGGCTGAGGAGTAGCGCTGGGGTTTCCGGTGGGCCAGAAAGGGCTCAAGTTCTGTAAATCCCGTTTGAGGGTGTGAATCAACCATATTTTCTGTCTCCGTGTGAAAGAGGTATTGCTACCGTGTTTTCTCTGTAGGGCCAACCATTTCTCGTGCCCATAAATTGTTATATTCAGAATCTTCTTAATAATAAAACCCTCCAGAGCTAGCTGCACCTTGTTTTCCTGCATTGGGTTTTTTTCGGGGACATTTGTCCGAAAAATTTGTGTGTCACTTTGTCATATGAGCGTGCTATTCAATAAATGATCTGTATGTGTAGGCTATTATTTGTATTTACTTCGCTGTTATTCTGAATATTCAAATTAATAACTTGTGTATTTAATCAAGTAGGAGAAGTAAATCAAGAATTAACAATAGTGTTTCTTAGATTAAGAATTTTTCACACCAACTGCTACTGTACTACAATTCCTTCTAAACTACTGCTTCTAAGTCAACAACCCATCTGCTACTGGAACGGGTTCTCAACCATACCCATTTGCTCCCTGAACTGAACGAACTTTGCTCTTTCTAGAGCCTTTGTGAATACATCTGCTACTTGATCTCCCGTGGGAACGTACTGCAGTTGTACTGCCCTATGCTGAACACCGTCTCTAATAAAATGACATCTGATGTCTATGTGTTTGGACTGATCATGAAATACTGGATTCTCTGAGAGCTTGATACAACTCTGATTGTCATAGTAACCACTAGTCGGTTCCATCCTTTTTCTAATCAAGCTCATGAGAAGCTTTCTAAGCCATATGGTTTCGCACGTTGTTGTGCTGGCTACCATATATTCTGCTTTGGCTGAGCTCAATGCTACCGACTTTTGTTTCCTGCTGCACTAGGAGATCATTCCTGATCCAACGCTGAAATAATACCCAGAGGTACTTTTTCGGTCAGTTGAACTTCCTGCCCAATATGCATCTCTGAACTCGCTTAATCTGATCTGCATCTCTGAACTCGCTTAATCTGACATCATCCCCTCGGGTGTATTTCAACCCATATCTGACTGTTCTCCGCACATATCTGAGAATGTGCCTTGCTGCTGCCCAATCTACCCTTTTCGGTTCCAACATGAACTGACTAAGGGTGTTGACAAAAAATCAAATGTCTGCCCTGGAATTGACTAGATACATGAGTGACCCAATGAGCTGTTTGTACAAGGTGGGGTTCACTTCCTTGTCTCTTGATGCATATATCTTCTTCCAGTTGGTGATCATGGGCTTTGCCATGGATCGACAATCCTGCATCCTGAACCTCTTCAGAATTTCCATGGCATATCTCCCTTGCCCTAGGAAGATTTCTCCATTCTTCTGCCCTACCTCCTGTTGACCAGTCTATGTCAACGACCCCATAGCAGTACGCCCCTTTTTTCGCAAAAGGGATCTATCATGTTTGAGTGCCCGTGCCATTCAAATTTCATCATTCAGTCAACAATTTTGTAAAAGATGTAAACTCATTATGCATGTTTATAATGTAAATGATCTTAGTAAGACCATCATGTATGTAACAACCTAGTTAAGCCTAGTCTTTTGGTGATAATTTCTATCCTAAGAAGTTTTTTGTCTCACTGATTCATCTGTGTCTCTAGACACAAATGATCGACAAAGTTTTTCCCCTCCAGCCTCACCCCAAAGCTAGGGTGGATTTTGTCGTCAAGATATTAAGTGAGTCCTAGTGTTTTTTATAGAGTCTTGTAAAAGTAATTTGGGAATGATCCTATCTAATTAGCTAGATCATTTTATTACAGATTGCTGGGTCTACTAGATCATATTTTGAGTCGCAGAATTGGGTAGATTATTGAGGGTCTATTACGAACAGGTGTTCCACCTCATGGGTTTAATGTATTAATCTTATGTAAAGATTGTTGGAAAAATAAATAATCCCCTTATAAGTCAATTAATTAAATTTTCTGGTCAAATAAAATTAAAAATCCCAAGCCAGAAATTTAATTAATTTTATGTCCTAGGTGAATTTCAATTCTTCAAAGACAAAATTCGTGGGTTTCGAAAAAATAAATTTTTAAAGGTCCCGGGCAAAGGGAATATTGAAAATTTGAGAAATTTTGGACCCTTGGGCCTTGGTAGTTAAGTCAAAGTCAATTTTTTGAGGTAATTAACTCAAAATTATTATTTTTGAGTTAATTAAAAATGAATTAAATGAAAATTCGAAATTCCTCAAAAAATAATAATTTTGACGGACGAGATTAAAAGATAATCAAATTTTTATTAACTCAAAATTATTATTTTTGAGTTAATTAAAAATGAATTAAATGAAAATTCGAAATTCCTCAAAAATAATAATTTCGACAGACGAGATTAAAAGATAATCAAATTTTCGACGATCAAGATTACTTTGATGGGGATCAAACAAACTAGCTGTTGGAGATGTTATCTATAAATTAGAGGTTGGTGTTAGTCGATAGTTTCATCCGATCATTGAATCATGCACTTGCTCTGAAAAACACTTGTAACTTTTTTTGATTAATAAAACACAAAGACTTTGGGGTTTCAGACCATGGTGTTCCTCTTTCAGATTTATGTGGTAATATTGCTCTTAATACCCTGCTGCTTTTATTTGCATTTGCTGGTTAATAACCTTTGAGGATTGATCTATGCACAGGTATCTTGTACAAATTTCTAGGTTTTTTTAAATATCATTTGGGTTTGATAGAAATAGCAGGTATCTCTATTTCTTGATGATTTTTTGATTATTTTGAATCTCTATTAATCTAACAATTAGATCTAAGTGTACAAAAGTTATCATTCAGGATTTGGGCGTTTGGGGAAATCCTTAGCTGGATCAACGAACTCTTAGATAACAAAACCTAAAGAGCCCACTGTTTTTAATTTCTAAAGTCATCTTACAAAATATTTTATTTGCAGGGTTTTTCTTGGGCTTATCCTTCTTTAAAATTTCCGGTTTATTTCTAAATTTGTGCAAAATTGTTTAAATCTGGCTAGTAGAGGGCTTTGATCTACAGATCTGCTGGATTTGTAGAATACTATTGTAGATCTGTAACTTATTTGTATAGATCTGTGTTTTAATTGTGTAAATATTTATAATTTTTAGATTTTGATTTCTAACTCGGGATCGAGGTTTCATTTTCAGTTCTTCGTATATGTGTTGGGTTTCTAGGTTTTGTTTCTAGCTTGTGCAGGTGTGGATCTGAGGGTTTTTCAAAGGAAATTTCAAGATCCGAGCAAGATTTAGGACAGTAAGATCTTGTTTCAAAATACGTAAATTTTGCAAGAATTTTCCGCCAAGGTCATCAAATCAGAAAAGTTACAGATCTGGTTTTTCTCATAAAAAATTTCGGGTTTATACAAAATGGAATTCTGAAATAATTTGAAGTGATTTTTTTTAAAATTTTGAGAAAAATAAATTTTCAAAAATTTTAAGGATTCCTAACCCTCTATGCCTGCATTTTTTCTGCTAAATTTCTCCTTATTGTCCCTGCAAACTTGCAGCTCCCTCGTCGCAGTCCCATTCCTCCATTTCCCTTGCTCTCCGTCCCTTCTTCCTCCTCTGTTGCGTTTTTTTTTCCATCTCAGCAGTGTCCTCCCTTCTCCATTCGTTTTCTGTCCCTCGATTCCTCCTGCATTCCTGTGCTTTCTCTTTGCTGTCTGCTTCATCAAACCAACAACCATTTTCTTAACTTGTTGCTACTCCACTTCCCTTCCTCGATCTGCATGTTGCCTTGCTTCAGCATCGAAGTCTTCACTCCTCTGCTCGCTCTACCCTCCTTGCTGCTGGTTTCCATCCTTCTTCTTCTTCCAGCTCGTTGCTTATCCTCACGCAGTCTCTCTGCCTGCATTCCATTCTCCTCTTCTGCGTGCAACTGTCCTGGTTGCATCCTCCGAAGCTTCCATAATCTTGGTTGCTGCTGCCATTCCCTTCTACTCCTTCAATCCGCTGCCATTCTCCCTCGCAGCACTAGCTGCGTTCCTTCCTTTCCGCTTCCTCAACCTGCAGCTCCCTCATTCTCGTCCCTCGTTGCTAGCTCCTTCTCCATCGATTTTCTCTCCAACCCTTCCGGCTTCCAACCCTTTCGGCTTCCCTTGCCCTCTCTAGCCTGCTCCTTGTCGACTCCCTCCTTGACGGCTCCTCCCACTCCCTGCATCATAACCTAAATCAAATAAAACTCAAATAACATAACATTTCGACCTTTTTTTTGTGAAGTTCAAATTTTGATTTTCAACCTTTGGGGCATTCATACAAAAATTATTCATCTTTTTATTTTTATTTTTATTTTTTAATTTTGTAATTTTTAAAGGATCTAATTTTTCATTAACCTTTTAACTTTTGTAAAAAAATAAAAAAATTTCAAATTTTTTTTACTAACTTTTAAAAATTAAAAAAATTTAAAAATTTCCAAATATATATATATATTTTTAACATCAACAAAGTTTTTTAAATTTCCAATATTCTTTTTTACGAAATATTTGAAGGTGGTTTTGTGACCTTAGGGTCTTTGGGGGCCATTATTGAAGCGTTAAAATTCTAAGCCGCGAAGGAAAAAAAATTAAGAGAAGAAGTGTAAATTTCTCTATAGTCAAAAGTAAACAATTTTTTTTAACATCTCTAAAGTTTGACTATAGGGATAATTTAAATTTTCTCGATTGGAATACTTTAGGAAAATCGTTTAAATATATAATTGCTTGAAGTACTTAGCATTTAAATTCCATGGTTCTTTCATGATAATATCTTTCGAATTTTAAAGTGCTCAAGTCTCGCATTGGGTTTTGAATAATTTCCTGCTTGACATCTATTGAGATTGATCGTCATTTAATGAGCTCTAAATTGCTTGAATTAATATTTATTGCATGATAATCTTTGGGAATTTTTCAAGCAATTGTCATAAGTTACATGTCTTTCGTTTCCTAGATTGCATATCTTTAATGCGATATTGAAGAATTGTGAAAATATTGTGTTCTCTTTGAGCTATAATTGCATTTGAATGATAAGCTTGTGATTTAATTGGGCATTATATTGTTATCTTTAAAGTACCTTGTTGAAGCGTATAGTGAAGTGATTAATCTATTTTAGTGATTAAATACTTTGGTGTACATCTCATAGATAATCATGGCATAAGCACTTTCATCATTGAATCTAGCTTCGTCTCACTCCGTCTTCTAATCATTCTCCTCGCATCCAAGCAGTGGTTTCTCACCAAGTACTTAGTTCTAATTTCCTTAGCAAGATAGTTGACTCCATAAGGCACTGGTATCAATCATTCTAATCTAGCCAAATCCTTTAATCTTGTTAGATTTAATATGATTATTTGGTCGTTTAACTGTCTCGCGAACTGGTTGGTTCCCAACTAGTTCTCTTTCATTCCATTTCCATAGGGTCTACCCCCCTTAGTCTGCTATCAGGAGACAACTTAAATGAAAAGATTGGGGATCAGGGTGACAACTCCCAATCTAAACCGTTGTCACAGTGCCTTGACATTTTGTGTGACAACACCTCCAATCCTAGAAAATAATGCATCAACCACAAGTCCTTCGTGTCGAATTTTGCTTCCAAATTCCTCTTCCAATCCTCTGTGAGCCTAGATGATCCTGTAAGGAACAAGTCATCTACATACAGTACCAAAACTAGAGGCTCATTCTCTACCAATAGATAGTAGAGATTGGGATCTGCATCACTCTTGACAAATCCCAGTTGCTGTAAGTAGCTATCTATTCGACCATACCACGCTCTGGGTGCCTGCTTGAGCCCATATAGGGCTTTCTTCAATCTGCATACATGAGATTTCTTCTCGTGAGTTTTGAAGCCCTCAGGCTATTCTATGTACACCTCCTCTTCTATCACCCCATTCAAGAACGCTGTCTTGACATCCATTTGGTGAATCTCCCATCCCATCTGAGCTGCCAGGGATACAACAGATTTGATGGAGGTGTATCTGGCAACTGGGGCGAAGCTCTCTTTATAGTCAATTCCTTGTTTTTGTGTTTACCCCTTTTCCACGAACCTTGCCTTGTATTTCTCTACGCTCCCATCTGCAGCGTACTTGATCTTGTAGATCCATCTTGATCCTACAACCGATCTATTCTCTGGTGTAGGTACAAATTCCCAGACATCATTCATCATGATAGAAGTGTACTCTTCTACCACAACATCCACCCATACTTGGTGCTGAACGACTTTCTAAAAACTGGAGGGTTCCTCTACCTGTGCAACTAATACCTGGTACTTGTTGGGTTGTCTACACTACCTCTTCTCGGTTCTGGGAGCTCCAATGAACTCCTCTGCATCCCTCAGTATCTGTCGTGTCTCCCTACTAGTTCAACCACTGATGGTAGGAGGCTCTCTCGATTCCTCCTCTTGTTCTTGCTGTTCCATCTGCTGAGAACCACCAGACTCTTCCTCTCCTGTGGAAATGCTAGTACTGGTTACTGTACTAGATCTTGGTGTCTGTCCTCCTGCCTATCCTTCCTGCTACCCCTGCTGCTGTTGGACTAAAGTAACCTTTGCTACCTGATCTTCTGCTTCACGAGATTTCCTGAAAGATCTATCTTCCATGAATTTAACATCATGCCTCACTACAAATTTCTTGTTGCTAGGAATGTAGATTCTGTATTCTTTTGAGGCCTTGCTATATCCTACGAGATACACCTTTTTTGGAGTCTAATCAAGTTTACTTCTCTCCTCATCTGGCACGTGGCAATATGCCAGACTTCCAAATATCCAGAGGTGTCCTACTTCCAGTTTCTTCCCCAATGCTCTGTGAGGATTTCTATTCTGGATGTATACAACTGTGTTAAATGCCTCTGCCCATAAGAATCTAGGCAGTGTTAGGTCATATAGCATGGCTTTTGCTGCCCCTACAATAGTCTCGTTCTTTCGCTCCGCTACACCATTCTGCTGTGGATTGTATGGAGCTATCCACTCTTCCTTGATGCCCTCCTTTGCGCAAAAATCTGTGAAGTCTCCATTTGTGTATTCTCCACTGTTATCTGAGCGTAATATCTTTATTTTCTTCCCTGTCATGTTCTCTGCGAGAGCTTTAAACTCTTTGAACTGATCAAAGACCTCATCTTTGGTCTTTAGGAAGTAAATTCGGGTCTTCGTGGAGTAATCATCAATGAGGGTGACAAAATATTTGCCACCGCTGAGAGCATTAGTGGACATCAGGCAAAAAATGTCTGAGTGTATCAATCCTAATACGTCTGTTGTTCGGTTCTCACTTCTGGGAAAGGTTGCTTTGGCGTACTTCCCTAGCACGCACCCCCTGCATACGTCATCATGCTCTGTACTGAGGACTGGAACACCAGAAACATTCTCTCTGAGCATCCTCAGTGCTTCATGGTGCAGATGTCCCATTCTCCCATGCCAGAGTTCGTTCAAGTCTCTCTCGCCCTCAAGATTGCTGCCTATCAGTGCCATTGGAGACTTGAGCTGCAATCTATATGATCTATTGCTTCTAGTTCCAATTTGCTTCTTCTTCTTCCAACTTGGATGCTTGATGTATGCCTTCTTCCCAATGAAGTATACATCATATCCCTTGTCCTGTAATTGGGACACTGAAATTAGATTCATCCCAATCCCTGGCACATGCAACACATTTGTGGCTCTGATGCTGGTCCCTGCCTCCGTCTGAAACATTATGGTGCCTCTCCCTGTTGGAGTCCATTTTGTTCTGTTCCCCATAGTGATCTGGAAGTCCATTTGCCATTCTTGATAACTCGAGAACTATTCTCGTACTCCAATCATATGAGCTGAAGCCCTGCTATCAATGTACCAAATACCTGTAGATGTTGAAGTTGACAAACATGCACAATATTCTTCTAATCTAGAAGATAAGATATCTAAGTCTTCAATACTTATCTGTACTCTTTTCCTTTTGCAAAACAAACTACCTCCCTTCTGAAGCTTAATGCTGAGCCTGCTGCGCAGTCCCTTGAGGAATCTGGTTCACTGTATACGCAATCTCCTCCCTCTTCTGCTTAGTACTGCCTCTTTTGGATCTGTCAGCTCTGATACCATGTGAAAATTCCGCTACTCGGAATCCTACTGCAACAAATTTTAAAATTTCTTCTATTGCCGAATTGAAGCAAATTATTTAACATTTGCTGTGATAAATATCGAAATGAAATACGCTGCAATATTCACAATAAATAAGTACAAGAAAATACTAGCACAAGTAAACACACATGGACACCGTTATTTTTGGACAATTGTCGCCGGAAAAATCGGTGTAGCAGCTGAGGGTTCTAATATTATGCAGTAATTTTTTTGAGTACAAATTTATGATTGTCTATCCTGACAAGTCATATAGAGAAATCTGACAATTAAAGTCTTATGAGACAAATCTCACTCTTTCATGGGATTCCGACACTGACTTGCACCTGACTCAAGCTGCTCTGCGCTGCCTTTGCGCAGTAACTACGTCACCCACGCAGTCTCTGCGTCACAACTATAGCTGCTCTTTATCTTTGCACTAGCCCTCATTGCTGGCTGGCACTGGAATCTTCTACCCTCCGAAAATGTCCTTCGGGAACTAGCACTGACCCTCTGCTGTCTCCACAGAAAACGAAACTCCCTCTGTAGCTGTGCGTAGTCCCAACATAATCTCTGCGTCACTAGCTCTGCGCAGCTGCCTGTGGCTTTTGTTGTCTTCTCTCTATGCACTCTTCAGATTTGGAATTCTTTCTTCTGAAAATTATCTCTTCCCCTCTCTGTGAGAATCCTCTCAATCGATCTTCTCCTTGAGCACTGCTCACTAAAGAATTTTGATCTCTGGATTCTTTCTTCTTCTCGATGTGTTTTCCAAATGACCCTTCAAGCCATTCTTATAGTCTTCTCGTTGAGACTTCAACAACCCAGTTTAGATCTCTAATCAATGGGTAAGACTAACTTTTGACATGATCCGCCTGTTCTAGAACATTCACACCCAGTTAAAAATGAACTTTAAATCAAAATTTACATTGTGATCGTCTTTCATCATGACATCTTCTAGTTTGCATCAACATTCTGCATATACATTGACACATCTCCAAAAATATATACTGTCAAGGGTCTTTTTCTTTTTTAGACTTCATCAAAGTCTTCATATCTTTCATGGAGATATCTTAGTCAAATCTCTTAGTCCTCGGATGTTGATTGCCTTTTCCATAGTTGCATATTTCATGATCTCTTCCTTTCTTCCTTCACACATTTCCTTTCAGGAAATTTCGATCATAGTTCCTCTAATTATTGTCAACCACCTCATGTTTCATATGAGGACATATTATGTTGATTTCATCAAGTCAATGTGTGACCCATGCCTTCCTGCTTCCGTTCAAAAGAGATCCTTCCTTTTGATCATGCTCTCGAGATAGAGCATTGGTCCATGTTACCTGTGTAGAAATTTCTGAATCTTTACACTTTATGCAGAAATTATTACTATAAATCTGGTTATGCTCCTCCTACTTAGACAAGTTATTAAGTGAATAAATTCAAGTTAAAATCGAAGCAAAACACATAATAGATCTCTACCAATACAGATCTAGAACAAGTTCATGCACACATAGACAAAGTGACACAGTTATTTCTGGACAAATAGTCCCGGGAAAAACCCAATGCGGGAAAACCGGTCTCTAGCTGCTGGAGGGTTTTATTATTAAGAATATTTCTGAATACACAAATCTAGGTTTTAGATCTGGAAATCCCGATATTGAATATACTAGTCTACAACTCATTGGCTCATCTAGGGCTAAAATAATGACTGATCTACACCCTCAAACGGGATTTACAGAACTCAGCTAAGATTAGGGCCTAGAAACCCCAGCGCTGCCCCTGAAAGCCTCTGCGTCAGCCTTTGAAGCCCCTCAAACCCTCAACGCTGCTCCGGAAGAGATTGTGTTACCCCAGACTGGGTGATACAGTCACTACGCTGCCCCTTAGGGTCTCTGCGTAACCCTTTGAGGGTTTTTTGTTGAAAATCATGCTCTCCTTGGAGGGACTGTGCGGTCCTTGCTGCTGCTGCTGCTTTCTTCTTCTGTTCTGTCCTTGAGCTGATCTCTGCCTCTTGTGTATTCTAGACCCCGGGATCAGATCATCCCCTTGGCCTAAATTCCCCTCTCTGCCGCTGAAACACTTCTGAGTATTCTTAGCAAACCCTGCCCTAGAATCTTAGATAGCTTCAGTGCTCTGGCTCTGTGTGTTCTTACAAATGACCCCAAGCCTTTTCTTTATAGTTTTCTTGTTGACAAATCAACGACTATGATCAGATCTTGAATCAATGGCTAAGATTAAAAGAAAGCTTGATCCGTGTGACTTAAGGCAATTTCATCACATGTTTAATTAAATTCACTTTAATTATTTAATTTCCCTAAGTTTTAACTTAGGGAATACATTAAAATAATTAATTAATTTAATATCTCCTAAACTAGATGAAATTTCCCAAATCAATTTCTGTGTCTTGTAGATCAAGTGTACTCTAGTCCCTCCACAAAATTTGGGAGCTAGAGCACAACTGATGCTACCCCAAATACACAAAATCTTAGCACTCCCTCTTAGCATCAAGGGCGTGCTCTAGCAATACATCACACTATGCATTACATGACTTTGAGTATTGGTTCTGTGCTGCTGAAGCTTGGCTTGCTGCCGCTCAATTCTGCACTGCTGCTGCCATTCTGTACTGCTGCCCATGACTCTGCCACTGCCACTACAACCTCTGTACTGTAACTCCCTCTCAATATGTTGCACCTGTGCTGCTCATAGCATTGCCATTGCTGATCTGCTGCACTGCAACTTCAGTTGTTGAGAGAAACAACTAAACTCCTGCCCAATCTTTGACAGACAAGTCTGATGCGATGCATCCTCATCACTGAAGCTCCATAAGTTACAGATATGTGCTGGCATCTAAAGAACGATGCACAACTACAACTCTGCCTGCGTAATCAGACTCCCTCTGCACTACTGAAGTCACATCGACCCCTTGTGCTGAAGTATATCACGCTGCTACTGCACTGCGCTGTCCCTCTGAAGCTTTCTGCGCTGTTGCAGCTCTGCACTGCATAAGAAGCTCTGCTCTGCGCTGCTGAAGTCACATCAGCCTTTGTGTTGCTGTTGCTGCCTTGCCCTGCGCTGTTCCTTCCGGTCTTCAGATCTGCCTCTTCTTCTGCTTCATCTGTGATCTATACACCCACTGCTCCACTTGTCCCACTACTGTCTTAAGGTTGCCGTAGCTCGCTTGTGATCCAAGAGAGGAGTTGCTCAAGGATCCCGCCTTCTTCTATGTAGCTCCTCTACATATCCATGTCACCCCACCTCCGTGGTTCATGAGCACTCATGGCTGCATCATCTCCTGACCCATCATTTGCCACAACTTCTTTGGAAGAAGATGCTTCCTTGTCCCTTTTCTTCTCCAGACAATTGCTGGCAAAATGTCCCATTTCACCACACTGGAAGCACTTGATCTTTGAAAGATCCTTCTTCTTCTTTGGTTGCTTCTTTGATGCCAAGGCTGCATCTTCCTCATCTTCCTTCTTCACTTTGCTCAATGCAGGGCTGTGCTGCCTCTTGGTGAATCTGCGGAGTTCTTCTTGACGCAGAATTGACCACAAGCTGTCCCAATCTGGGAGGTCCACTCTGCCCAAGATACTTTGGACAAACGTTTCCTACTCATCTGTGACTGTATTGAGGGCAGTCCTGACTATCACATCATCATCCATCGTTGCACTTGTTGCCGTCAGCTGATCCCTGATTGATTGCAATCTGAAGAGAAAATTCTCCATGTCTTCTCCCTTGGTCATCATGAATGACCTCATCTGAGTCTCCAACAACATCTTTCTTTGGACAGACTTTCCCTCATATAGGGAAGTCAAGGCCTTCCACATCTCGTTAGTTGTCTTCTTCTCAGCTACGTGTGGTACAATATGGTCCTCGATACCATCCATAATCAGCCGCTTGGCATGCCCAACAGCTTCCTTATGCTTCTGAGGGAGATCCGAATCTATCGGTGTGGCCAGAGTTTGCTTTGCATGGTCTCTTAGATTGTATGCCTCAAGGAATATCAGGATCCTTGCCTTCCAAACTGAAAAGTTTGAGAGGCCATCCAGCCTATCCTGATCACGCAGTCCATGAGGAGCCATCTGCTCAGAATGTGTCATAACTTCCTTTTCTCTTTGCTAGAGAAATGGATCTAGGGCCCTCGGTGAAACAAGCACCTTCTGCTCCCTCTGACAACTGATTTCCCTCCTTGGAAATCTACCAAATCAACTATGATTCAGCTTCTTTTTTGATACTCTGATCAAGCTGCAAGTTTCCTTTGGTTAGAAACTCTTTAAGAAGATAATCTCCTCCCGCTCTTTGTCACTTGTGCTAAGGATAAAAATCTGAAAACTTCAGAAAATTAACCCCACCAGCATCTTCTGAATTTCTGCAGTCTTTTCTGGATCTGACAGATTCAGATCTGAATCACACTAGCTGGCTTCAGACCAATCCAGTGCTGTTTCTGAGCTGCCTATGCACAGTAATTGCGTGGGCTTGGTAGGACACAACGCTGGACAACGTCACCCTTCCCTTTGCGTGAATCTGCCTCTGAAAACTGCACTGCCCCTTCATATCTGTGTTTCTGCTGCTTTTCTAGTTGCTTCCTGCAGCTAGAACCTTCAGTCTCTTCTGCTGGTGACCCTCCTAGATTTGCAATTCCTCTGATACCATATGTTGAAATTTCTGAATCTTTACACTTTATGCAGAAATTATTACTGTTAATTTGGTTATGCTCCTCCTACTTAGACAAGTTATTAATTGAATAAATTCAAGTTAAAATCGAAGCAAAACACATAACAGATCTCTACCAATCCAGATCTAGAACAAGTTCATGCACACATAGACAAAGTGACACTGTTATTTTTGGACAAATAGTTCCCGGAAAAACCCAATGTGGGAAAATCGGTCTCAGGCTGCTGGAGGGTTTTATTATTAAGAATATTTTTGAATACACAAATCTTGGTTCTAGATCTGGAAATCCTGACAGAGAATATACTAGTTCTACAACTCACTCTCTGATCTAGGGCCAAAATAATCACTGATCCACACACTCTAACGGGATTTACAAAACTCAGCCAATATTAGGGCCTAGAAACCCCAGCGCTGCCCCTGAAAGCCTCTGCGTCAGCCTCTGAAGCCCCTCAAACCCTTAGCACTGCTCCGGAAGAGACTGCGTTACCCCAGATTGGGTGACGTAGTCACTATGCTGCCCCTTAGGGTCTCTGCGTAATCCTCTGAGGATTTCCTGTTGAAAATCACGTTGTCCTTGCTGCTGTAGTTGCTCTCTTCTTCTGCGCTGTCCTTGAGCTGATCTCTGCCTCTTGTGTATTCTAGACCCCGAGATGAGATCATCCCCTTGGCCTAAATTCCCCTCTCTGCAGCTGAAACACTTCTGAGTATTCTTAGCAAACCCTGCCCTAGAATCTCGATTCTCAGCTTAGCTTCAGTGCTCTGGCTCTGTGTGTTCTTACAAATGACCCCAAGCCTTTCCTTTATACTTTTCTCGTTGAAATATCAACGGCCATGATCAGATCTTGAATCAATGGCTAAGATTAAAAGAAAGGTTGATCCTTGTGACTTAAGACAATTTCATCACATGTTTAATTAAATTCACTTTAATTATTTAAGTTCCCTAAGTTTTAACTTAGGAAATACATTAAAATAATTAATTAATTTAATATCTCCTAAACTAGATAAAATTTTCCAAATTAATTTCTCGGTCTTGTAGATCAAGTGTACTCTAGTCCCTCCACAAAATTTGGGCGCTAGAGCATAATTGATGCTACCCCAAATACACAAAATCTCAGCAACCTGCAACCATATGATATGAGTCAAGATTATCAAATAAAAACAAACACACCTCATTCTTCTTTTAGGTCATCTTCCTTCAACAACTTCCATGATTGAAATAACTTCAATCCCTTGACCTGCTTATTGACATCATACCATCCCTTCATGAATTTCTCGAAGTTGGAATTCTTGATGAAATACTTGCTCCCTTTTGATTGGTGAACCTTCCGATGGAGATTTCAATAGGCGATCTTAAGTATCCTCATCTAGCAGACATTTCCTCTTAACTGATGTATGATGAGCTATGTACCAGATGACTTTCTTTTTCTCTTTCCCATAAGTGCTTCTAATGAGGTTACCAAGAGCTATATCCTTCCATAGGTAACTGCCATAGAATTATTTCAGCTATCATTCATGCTTCCCTACGATGATGTCACGAGCTCTTGCTTTTATGATGCCATCTCTTAACATGATGCATATTATCATGCTTCTAATGATTCCTAATATGATAGTTATATGTTACAACAGGAAAACTTGAAAACAAAAACTTTAAAGAACTAGATGAAAATTACTATCTCAATCATAATAGAGATCTTTTACTTCCTCTTTCTTGGACTTCTTCTTTTCAGCTTCCTCCACTTCTTCAGTGATATGGGCTTCTTCTCTTCCTCTTTGTTATTGTCCTTCTTGATCTTAGGACAATCTCTCTTGTAATGCCCATATTCTTGAAACCCATAACATTGAATCTTAGCCAAGTACCAAATTTCCCAAACTTTCCTCTTCTCTTTGCCATGGAAGCATATGCTTGATTTTGCTCACCTGATCCTATATTAGATTTTACCTTTAGCCTGGATTCTTCAATCTTGCATAGAGACCATAGATCCCGGAATGGAGTTGCTTCGTTCTTCCCATAAATGCTTGAAGTAAGGTTACCCCATTCCTCCGGTAGTGCATTTAGTACTACTGTAGTCATTTCTCTATCAGACATGATTTCTCCTAGATCTTGGAGTTGATCCTTAATTTCACATATCCTCATAAAGTATGCGGCTATTCCTTCTTCGTTTGACATTTTTAGCTTGTATAGTTCTTGCATTAATGAGATAACTTCTCCTGCAGTGCTTACGGAATACAACTCTACTAGTTTGTCATATATTTCTTTTGAAGTTTCGAGTTTTGATACATATCGAATGAGGGTATCCTTGATGGACTCTATGAAAATCCTTTGAGCCCTAACTTCCCCTTTCATAAACTTTGCAAGAGCTTGAGCATTGAAGCGAACAAAGTTCCTTCTTAAGTTAAATACTCCAGAACACTTGGAATACAAAGATATCCATGAGGATACAAATATTATATTTTAAAAGATATGAGATAGATAGATGATTGAATGTTACAAGTGAGGCCTGCTTATATACCTACGCAGGTGCCTCTTCGAGAAAGGTCATGTCTTATTAGACATGACCTTTCAACCTAATTACTAATTAACTAATTTATCAGTTATTTACATTATTTATTCATTACATTGCCTTCTCCTCAAAAAGCTTTGTCCTCAAAGCTTGTCGATGAAAGGCCTCGATTTCTTTTCTTGCTACGAACATCTTCTCGTCTCGGGGCAGTTATCCTTGTCGATACAAGTTGATATGATCCTCTAAGTGACAAACAAAACTGTCGCACTAGAATGGATCGAACCATCCTAAATCAATCTCTTGTGCAATCTTACGATGACTGACAACTTGTGATGATTCATTAGTATTCTTTGGAATATCAGCCTGTTTCTGTTCTGAATGCATAGCTTGGTTGAGTTGTCTATTCCCATGATTTGGATGTCGATAGGGAACCGTTTTGCTTTGACCTCTTTGATTTTCGCTTGGAGAGGATGTTATGGATATGGTTACAGAATCTTCACGTAGAATGTTCCTCGTTCGTCTGGCATCTAAGTTTGTTTCTTCTGCAACTTGCTTGTCGTCTTCTTTAGTTGAGACATTTACTAGACCAATGTTCGTTTTTTCGACAAGTTGTTGCACCTTGTTTTCCAAGGGCTTCTTATCCTTCTTCAGTTTCTTAATTTGCGTTAGCAATTTTTCGTTGTGGTCCTTAAGGCGAGCAACTTTGTCATTCTTGTTAGTGGTTATTTTTTCAATTTCCTTCTGCATATTTTGTATCACCTTTTTGCCTTCTTGAGAAATTACTTTTGAAATTTCTTGAATGTCTTCAAGTGTCACTGAATTTGCCTTTAAGTTAATGTCCTGTAGCGTTATTTTCTTCTTTTTGTAGGAGAATGTTAAAAACTTCTTTTTTGTATTAAGATGAATGACCCTAGTGATTCCATCTAGAGCGAACCCAGAATTATATCACTATTGTTACAAAATAAGGTTTTAACTGTAAATTGCGAGACCAAGGAATACTCCCCAATACTTAGGTGTAGATTCCTTATGTCGTATTGTTTTTCATTTGTGTTAATTGAATTTGTTTCAATTATATTTGATTCAGGGATCACTAATTGATTAGCACATTCAGTACTAACATAATTATCTTTTTGATTAAGATCGATAGATATGAGAACTTCCTTTCCCGCAAGTGACCCTTTGATTCTAATTAGCGCACAGACAAACATACTATAATTTTTAGGAAATTTTCCTTCTTTCCTTTCCGAATTAGATTCAATTTCCTTTTCATCAATGATTGATTCCATTTTGTCTTGCAAATACCATGGGCAATTACCATGGGCTTCTAAAACCACGAGCTTGTAAACCACTTAAAGAATAATCAAAATAACCTTATCTACTCTTCCTTCTTTCTTTTTCATTTTTATTTTTAAATTGTCTTGGTATGTACGTATATGTGCTTCTTTATATATATCTCTTTTTTCTTTTGGAACTATTTTCTTTTAAATATATTTTTTTTCCTTTTAATTTATCTCCCCCTTTATGTTAACTTTCCTTCTCTCTTTTATTTTATATATATATATATATTTTACATATATTTCTTCCTTCTTCTTTTTTTCAATTTTTTATCATGGCCAAAGGCCTCTGACAAACTCAGCGATGGAGAAACTCCAAAATTTGTAGCGAATGCTTCAGTCACGACGGCAACAAGGTTGACGATTTTTATGGTCAAAGACCTGGATCGGAGAGCGTGGCTCTGTGCAGCGCTTAAGCGGCCGAAGATCGAACTGCTTTGATACCAAATGAAGCGAACAAAGTTCCTTCTTAAGTTAAATACTCTAGAACACTTGGAATACAAAGATATCCATGAGGATACAAATATTATATTATAAAAGATATGAGATAGATAGATGATTGAATGTTACAAGTGAGACCTGCTTATATACCTACGCAGGTGCCTCTTCGCGAAAGGTCATGTCTTATTAGACATGACCTTTCAGCCTAATTACTAATTAACTAATTTATCATTTATTTACATTATTTTTTCATTACAAGCATCTTCTTTCTTTGGTTTGGTGATAGATCCTTTGACATGATCCATGACCTCATTCTCAATGAGATTTAGATTTGTCCTCTTCTTCCATGCAAGAGAGTTCGAAGCCCCAACCAATTTGTTGCTTTCCTTGCAAAAAGACATTTTGACAGATTTAGATGTGGACATAATATACTTGTTAAGATGCTTCTTCCACTTGCTGCTTCATTGAATTTGATGATGATGTAAATAATAGAAAACTTCTCCTTGATGAAGATAATTCTCTTCAAGAATAATCCTTGACTCCACAAATAGGGAGATCAGTTTAGATCCTTTGATGGTGATGTCTTTGTTGATGATGATCAATGATGACTTCTTGGTGGTGTCCTTCAATGGTAAGGACCTTATCTCAACGAGAGGGAAATTACCTAAGATATTTTGATGATGATGGCAGCGTCCTTGATCTTGCTTCTCTTGGATGAATAAACTTCAAGCTATCTTGATTTGTAGATCTATTCACCTTGATTAGGGTCTTTGTGTTCTTTTGATGATAACTTGAGGGTCCCAAGTCTTTTGTTGGTGTAGATTTCTTCTTCGCTCTAGGTTTTTGATACTTCTTTCTAGATCTTGACTTCTTGATCCTTGAGTGTCTCTTGATAAGGTGCCCTTCCTTGACTTTTGTTACCTTAGCTTCGATACCATGTTGAGAAGTCTAGGGCATAACAATTAGGTGATTTTTACTTCCTTAGATTAGGATCTTCTCTTTACTTAGATTATTATAGTGTTCTTCTTCATCAAAGAACTACCAATGCATAAACAATAAAGAGACAAGAGACACATAATGTAGGCGATTAGCCAGGGCCAAAAGCTCTCCCACTTGAGAGGAAAACCCAAACAAATTCTTCTTCTTATAGAGACTTCAATCGACGAATACCAAGACCAAGACCAAGACCCTTTGACCTCTCCAAGACCAAGTCACAAGACCTCTCAGTTTAACCTTTTCCTTCTTGAGTCAATGATGGTCAAATTGTTTGCTTTTCCTTCCTTCTCAACTATCCTTCAGATTTCGACTTCTTAGATTAGACCTGCAACATTCAGCCTCTTCAAAAGCCCTAGTTGCAACACGTGTGATGTATGTTGACTATCTTTTACACCTTTTTACCACTTCACTTGGACGGGGAGAGTTCCTTTGATACTTTGGCTTAATGAATGCAATTTCTTCTCCTTTGATTCAACTTCTAGAGTGACCTCACTAGCCCCGACCCTTCTTTGCAACAAACAATACTAGATTCTTGCACGTGTGAAGGTGTTAGCCCTAAAACAAACCCATAAACAACACTGAAATATTCGCTCTTTCTTTCCTTCTCTTCGCTGATTATAAGGCTCCTTTTCTAGTGATCTTCACACTTCTTATTGCAGACTTCTCCTTGACCGAAATATTGTCTTCAATTGGAGGCCGAGTTGCCCTATATATAGTGATTTGCCCATCAAATAAGCCGACTTGACAGTGATCTAGGCTGGCATGTCTTTTGGTGTAGCTCCATTGCTTTGTTTAAGGCCGACTTGATGGAGGTTCTTGAGCTTGGTCTTGGAGGGTCTTTTGACTCTTTCAATGACTCCCATAGATATGTAACATGCCTAAGAAGGGTCCTTCATACATGACATTGACTCAATTTGACTTTATTACCAATCCTAAGAGCTCACAATGGGAGCCTTAACTAAAAATAAAATTCATTGCTCATGAAACCCATGAGACAAGCGTTACAAAAATAATTTTATTTTTCTTCTTTACATCAATTATATAAAATCACAATTAGACATGTCATTATGAATACCGAACCTAGTTACATATTTCAACAATTTGGCCCCTGAAATTTCATGCCTCCAACACCAGGAAATCTGCCTCAGAAAACTCGCACGTTTGAACAAAATTAGGGCACAAATAAGCTCGTTTCTCTCTCCTTTGACTTCGTTCACTCTCTCTTTTGACTTTCACTGAAATTCTCCTTCTTGCACAAAAATTGAAGTGATTGCCAAACATGTGGAGCACAGGGGCCAATATATAGTTGTTCGACCATATGAAGTGTTATGAATATATTTCATAATAAAATAATAAATGTAAATATAAATAAAATAACAATAAACGATAATTAATTAACTAATGATTAGTTAGCTGAGAGTGCAAGCTTCTGTGATCCATAACATTTTAATTATAAATCTTCCGGGAAATCACATAAGAAATTTTGGAACCTGAAAAAAGACGCGTTTCGAAATAATGATTAGTTAGTTAGTAACGAAGAGGCATGTCTTATAGACGTGGCCATTTGTGAAAGGGCACCTGCCTAGGGTATATAAGTGGGCCCTCATTCTCATTTGTAATCATCCTACATCAATTCTTTATACAATATACAATTTACAATTTCTATCCTATAATGGAATTATTTGTCTACAAAGTATTTTAATATTTCCGTTGTGTATACAATTGTTGGTCGTTACATTGGTATCAGAGCTACGGTTGATTCGACCTTTGGTCATCAACCTGTCGTGAACCTTCTTGTTGTCGTGATTTAGGCGTTTTGCTACACAAGAAGATTCTCCATTCCATCGTTTTCGGTGCTAGGCCTTTGGCCATATAAAAAAATTAAAAATATTATCTACATAAAAGAGTAAAAATAATATAATAATAAAAAATTTATATAACTTATATATTAAAGGTAAAAAATAAATTAAAAAAAAAAAATACCTGCGGCTGGCTGACCTGAAGTACAACTAACCAACCGCCAATGCCAAGGCCTTTGACCGAGACCATTGTGTTGTTGCAACCTGCTAAACGTCCCTCCAACTTTCGCTCGTTTAAGCCACCATTCTGCCCGAACGTATTGTGTAACTGCCGCCTACACCCGTCGTAGCACTAAGCCAACAAAATTGCTCCAATTACTCGTTGCCTGAGCCAGTGCGTTGTCTTTTGGTGGCTTACCTGCTAGACCACAGTCCCAGGCTGCCACCAAAGCCGCTGCCATACCACGAAGTCTTCCACTGCGTTATCCGCCGCTGCCGTGATCTCACCAATGTTCCTCCTGTCGACATCCCACTACCGCTACCATAATTCCTTCTCACCCCTGATGACAGACTCGGCTCACTCCACAACCTTTCGCCAACCACTACACGAACATGGAGTTCGATTTTGACCGCATTACCCACACTTTGGTTGCACCCGTTGCTGCCGTAATTGCCAAACCACTCAGTCGCCCTTTCTACTGCACGCAACCCTCACACGTCCTGCGACCATACACGCCAGCCACCTTCCTCGAATCGCCCTCGAGCCTGCAAGAGGCGCCTCTACACATTAATCCGTCCCTGTTTCTGTCTGCATTCATTACACACAAAATTGCATCTGTCCCTGTCCTTGTCCGCATTCATTACACACAAAATCGCAGTCTATAACCTGTCCGCATTCATTACACACAAAACCGATGTCCATGTCTTCCTTGTATTCCGTCTTCCCACTGATTCATCTTATTTTCCAAACGTCACCAGGTCAATGCCTTTAGATTCGTCTCTTAGTTGGTATAATTTGGTGATATAAGACTATAGTTCATTAAATTAAAAGTTATATAATAAGCTTATATAAGATTCATAAGGTGACTTTAGTAGGCATAAAATAATAAAAAAAATTATTAATTAAAAATAAATAAATAATTAAATTATTAGTATAAAAGAAATAAAAATAAAAGTAAAATAAAAAATAGAAAAAGTAATAAAAACAACATAAAACTATATATTTAGAAGTACAAATAAAAAAAAAAAACAAAAAGAAGAAGAGGTTCATAATCAAGGAAGGAAGAACGACGAAAAATTATCGACAAGCAAATGGAGTCCAACTCGAAAATTACGAAGGAAGAACGATTTTCCTACGAAGGTCTTTCAGTCATAGATCACAGATTAATTACATTAAAAGGAAGTATCCAAGGAAAAGAAATTAATATCGCTATCAGCACAAGCGACCAGGAAAACTACATCAACATTAATTTGGAAAATCAGCTATTAATTCTAGAGTCAAGCATTGGTGAAAGGAAAAACATTTGTGGCCAAAAAGAATATGAAATTAGTGAGTTACAAGTGACAATAAATCATTATGAGTACATATTTCAATTTCGTGTTGTAACTATGTATGATAGAAAGATTGACATCATTCTCGGTCAATCTTAGTTTAAGGATTTGGGGACATTCATGTTAAGCATGGAGAAACAAGTTTTGACGTTTCCTTATAAGGGGAAGATGGTCACGTTTCGAGACATAACAAGTAAATCAAAATGAATAACATGTTCATCAGAAGACTTTAAGGATATCTCAAACTTTATGTTTCAAGATAACAAAAAAACTATATCAAGGAAGCAAAAAGAGCTTGAAGAAGTCATCTGCAGCAAAGACAAAGAAATTTCGCACCTCAGAGATCACCAAGAAAAACTACTCGAACAAGTCAAGAAAGCTAAAGCCACAAAGAAGGAACTCAAGAAGCGTTTATTAGAACAAGAAGAAGAAAATTTACGTTTAAAGAGCCTTAACTAAACATTAGTAGAACAAATCAAAAGTTTAAAAGATGATGAAGCTATTAAGAATAAAGTCAACAAGTCAGAAAAGGATGAACTTGTACGTTTAAAGAACCATAACCAAACCCTACTTACGCAAATAAAGAAACTTAAAAATGACAAGAAATCGCTAAATGAAAAGCTAGAACAACTTCAAAGTGAAGTATTGAGGTCGTTAGTCATTTCAGTCCATGTTGAAGATAAAGGGATAAACACTGTACCAATCAATATCACAAGTAAGGAAGAAGAAGAATCAAGAGAAGTTAAAACATATGCAGAAATCGCAGTTCAAACGATGGACAGTCCAAATGATGACTTAGTCGCCAACTCAACAACAACAACACCTGAAGAAAAACAGGAATCAGCCACTAGCATGATAAGGGAATGTTCAACCAGAAGAACTATTTATCGACATCTGAATCGCAAGAATAGACTTTCCAATCAGTCAACTTACTGTTGAAAAGTGTAACTAGGTCGATCTTCATATTGATTATGTGATTATGTATTTTATGTAAACAAGAAGACAGAGATAATAAAATGCATTTTGTACTTGCTATATGGGTTTCATGAGAAAGATTTTATTGTAGGTTAAATAGACTTCTTCTTGATGTCTATCTAGGGTTTTGTCTTTTAGATAAAAATATAATTTAGTGTCATATAGATATGAGGGATCTAGTGCTCCAAGACCTTGTCATAATATCAGTGAAAGAATAAGCTTATGACAACCTTTATATACGATGAAAGATCAATCAACATAGTGTCATGTCAGACTTCCATCAACCTGACTAGTCGACCTACAAGCCATAGGATGGTCGTCCTAAATTTCGTGTACTTGTTCCTTTATATATACACCTATTTTGCGTTCATTTGTGACAAGTAACTTCGGACAGATCTAGGCTGGAATGCGAAATTTTGACAACATCTAATGAAGACGTAAAGAAGACCTATATACTTGATGACATCCCAATGTAATAAAAAGCTTCAGTTATCTCTGAAATGAAGTGCGAATCTCAGGAGGAAGTTAAGTGTGGATTTTGAGCGAAGAGCAGTGCGGTTCTAAGGTTGTTTAAGCTACATATATTCCTATGGTAAGAAGACCTATATACTTGATGACGTCCCAATGTAATAAAAAGCTTCGGTTATCTCTGAAATGAAGTGCGAATCTCAGGAGGAAGTTATGTGTGAATTTTGAGCGAAGAGCAGTGCGGTTCTAAGGTTGTTTAAGCTACATATATTCCTATGGTATCTTGTTGTAAAAAGAGCTGTGATCTGCTGAAACAAGAAGTGCGGACTATCCATTGGCATCTTGGTATAATTAAAGCTGCGGTTTGCTGAATCAAGAAGTGTGGACCATCCACCAGAAGAAGTGCGGACTATCTTGAAGTCTTTACAGCAAGAAAAAGGGTCAGTTCAAAGTCAGAGGTTATACGTTGTAGTGCGGATATATTTTGAAGTGCCGATATGTCTGAAAGTGACATCTATATTCATCTTCAGTTCATGTAGAAGTGCAATAGTGATCTGCACATAGAAAAAGCTATTAGATACTGGGCAACTGACATATATTTCAAGTAACTGAAGTTTCCATTGTATACAAAAGAAGTGCCGGTGCAGAACAACGCAAGTTGGTGAAGGAAAGAAAGATCAGCATTGAAGGACTTCAAAGAAGTAAGGACAGGGTGTTGGATGCATAAATAGGTCAAGTTTCTAAGTCTGGGTCATGGTACTTGTCATTTGAAGATCTATAAGAAGCATTTATCGTGGGTCTTCCTCTCCAAGGAGAGGTTTTGCTCTGACTCTAGGAGCCTAATTCTTGTGTCTCTTGTCTTTTGATAATTGACTTGACGAAAGATTTAATAAGCTAACAAAAGAAAGACATTAGTAACTCACGTAACTTCACAAGTAATTATCAAGAAGATAATTTTGTATTAAACACTAGTCCTCCAAATTCTCAACATGCAATTAGAGCTAAGGTGCTGAAAACAAGGGCTACTAGACAAAGAGACACTCTAGGAAGCAAAACTCAAAGTTTGGGTGAAAAGTCAAATCAGTTTGCAGGGAAGACTCTCAAGGTATTTTTCGTAAAGGATCAGCCTTTCAAGAAAATAATCTTTGCCATCAAAGATTTACATTAAAGACATTGTTAAGAAAAGGACATTATCTTTTGAAGACATCCTTTACCATCAAGGATCCAAGATCACCTAGTTTGAAGAATTCTATCTTGGAAGAAGTTTCTAAACTCCTTGTCATCATCAAGGAAGTTGTAGAAGGAGCAAGTCACTCTCTCAAGTACGTATCTATGACTTTATCTAAATTTGTCAAAATGGCTTATTGTATAGAAAACAACAAATTGGTTGGGTTATCAAACTTCAATACATGGAAGAAAAGGAAAGATCTGAAGCTGATTGAAAATGACGTTATGGGCTTCATAGAAGAATCTACAATTCAACCCCCAAAAGAAGACATTCTAGCATATATCAAATACATGCAGGGAGACATAAGAGCCCGAAGGATTCTTGTAGAATCCATAAAAGACTCTCTCATTCCCTATGTATCAAAGCCAGAATCCTCAAAAGAAATTTATGATAAATTGGTGGAACTATTCTCAAAAGGTTCTACAAAGAAAATAATATCCCTAAGACAAAAATTGTACAATATGAGAATGTCAAAGGAAGCAATAATTCCATATCTGATGGAGATTTTCACAATACGAGAATAACTACTGAAGTTGGGAGAAGTAATGTCTGATAGAGAAATACTCACTATGGTACAAAATGTGTTACCAAAAGAATGGATAGATTCCTCTTCTAGCATAGATGGGAAAGAAGAAGCCATGCCATTCCAAAGTCTAGGTAAAATAGGAGAATCAAGATTGAAAGAAGGATCAAGAGAAGAAAATCAAGCCTTTGTCACCATGTTCGGGAAGAAAGGAAGATTCGGTAAATTTGGTCCTCAAAATATGAAAAGAAATGTGGACAAAGCACGATGCTTTGGATGTATGATCTTGGGCATTATAAACGAGATTGTCCTAAATTTAGAAAGGGCAAGAGGAAAAAGGAAGAAGCCCATATAAGAGAAGAACCTGATGCAAAGAAATCTAAGAAAGAAGAAGTGAGGGATCTCATCTATGATTAGGATCATCTTCTCCTTTAAGTGATTTCTATTGATTGTAGAATAGTATGATAGGAAGCAATGTATATTATATCATCATGATAAAGCATGGTAGGAGCTCTTGGTGTAGCAGCTTCGGGGAAATCCTCTCTGATAACAATTTTGATGAAAGATAGTCATCAAGATCAAGGGTCGTCATGAAAACAAAATTCTGGGATGTGATGACATATGAATAAAGCAGGTGAAGGGAATGAAGCTTTTCATTCTAGCAAATGTGCTACAGGATAACTTAAATGAAAAAGGTATGAGGTCTGCTGACACTGGATGCTGTTATGTCATGTCATATGGTTGCAGGTAATAGACTTCCATATTTAGAAGTATGATCTATGAAGGAGGATCTCTCCGTGCACTGACAAATGAAATCAACATAATATATCCTCATGGAATATGAGGTGGTTTTACATAAATAAGGAACTAGAAATTTGTAAGTTCCTGGGAATGAAGAATGTGCAGAAAGGAAGAGATCATGAAATGCAACCATGTCAAGAGGCAGTTATCATCCGAAAGCCAAGAAGATGTGACTAAGAGATCTCCTGAGAGGATATATATAGACTTTGACAAAAGTCTGGTAAAGAAGAAGACCCTTGACAAATCATATCCTTGGGAGATGTGTCAATCTGAATAAAAGATGCTGATGCCTACAAGAAGATGTCATGGTGAAAGATCATCACTGAGGTAACTTTTGTTTTAATTTTCATATGTATATGTTTATCTAGATGAATTTGTGCAGGGCTGCTAATCATGAGAAAGGATGTATGATCCCTGGAGATGATTCAAAGAAAATCAGCATGGCACAACGATGGACTAGATGAGAAAGATTGATGAATCACTTTCTGATAGTGGACATGACTCGTGACTGAAAGTGATGGATGATCTGTGCCCTATGAAGCCAAAAAGTTGAAGTTCCTCAATATCGAAATCCATGACATCGAGGGGAGGAATTCTTCATGAGTAGCTGGATTGTTGCTGCAGGACCCTGGTTGAGAGGGAGCTTGGTGGTAAGTTTCTTACTTGGAAGAAACTTGAAGTATGTCCTTCCTGTGTTGAGAGGGAGTGACATATGTGATTCTCTATTACATGTGTCATGCACTAGACCAAGACTAACAGCTGTAAGTCTTAGTGGAGGCCATGTGAAGAGAATGGATAGACACATCATTCTGGTCTTCACCTGGAAGACAGAATGGAGGATTGGGTAAACATCTGGCATTCGATACTCTTTCAGAATGAGATGGGGCATTTAAGATAAGAGTAGTCGAGGACCGATATTCTTTGAGGGCTGGCTACCCAAGAGAGGAATAGTCCAAGAAGGTCATACTCTGGGAAAACCTAGGTGGGGTTTGTATCTTGGAGAGACACTGACTATGGTGTCTATTAGTCATGTGTCTCACCAGCATTGTAGCCCATTGTCTTGTTGAGAGATGGGGCTGTTAGTCAAGGCCTTGCACTAGGACAATGCTGGTTGATATGATGCTATATAGATGCGATTACCAATCCAATTCTTCTTATGAGATTCTTTAGTTTGAAAGTGACCATGTATCTATATGAATACCTCCCTAGTTAAGAGGGAGTTTTGAAAAGTGTAACTAGGTCGGTCTCCATATTGACTATGTAATTATGTATTTTATGTAAAGAAGAAGACAAAGATAATAAAATGCATGTTGTACTTGCTTCATGGGTTTCATGAGCAAGATTTTATTATAGGTTAAATAGACTTCTTCTTGATGTCTATTTAGGGTTTTGTTTTCTAGATAAAAATATAATTTAATGTCATATAGATATGAGGGATCTAGTGCTCCAAGACCTTGTCATAATATTAGTGAAAGAATAAGCTTATGACAACCTTTATATACGATGAAAGATCAACTATCAAAGTAGTGTCACGTCGGCCTTCCATCAACCCGACTAGTCGACCTACAAGCCATAGGATAGTTGTTGTAAATTCCGTGTACTTGTTCCTTTATATATACACCTATTTTGCGTTCATTTGTGACAAGTAGTTTCAGACAGATCTGGGCTGGAATGCGAAATTTTGACAACATCTAATGAAGATGTAAAGAAGACTTTTATACTTGATGACTTCCCAATGTAATAAAGAGTTTCGGTTTTCTCTGAAATGAAGTGCGAATCTCAGGAGGAAGTTAAGTGCGGATTTTGAGCGATGAGCAGTGCGGTTCTAAGGCTGTTTAAGGTACATATATTCCTGTGGTATCTTGTTGTAAAAAGAGCTGCAATCTGCTGAAACATGAATTGCGGACCATCCATTGGCATATTGGTATACTTAAAGCTGCGGTTTGTTGAATCAAGAAGTGCAGACCATCCACCAGAAGAAGTGTGAACTATCTTGAAGTCTTTACAGCAAGAAAAAGGGTCAGTTCAAATTCAAAGGTTATAGGTTGTAGTGAGGATATATTTTGAAGTGCGGATATGTCTAAAGGTGACATCTGTACTCATCTTCAGTTCATGTAGAAGTAAAACAATGATCTACACAGAGAAAAAGCTATTAGATACTGGGAGAAAGTAGGAAAGTAAATCTGTGATTTACTTTCCTTACTACAACTGACATATATTTCAAGTAACTGAAGTTTCCATTGTATACAAAAGAAGTGCTGGTGCAAAACAGTGCAAGTTGGTGAAGGAAAGAAAGATCAACATTGAAGGACTTCAAAGAAGTATGGACAGGGTGTTGGATGCATAAATAGGTCAAGGGTCTAAGTTTGGGTCATGGTACTTGTCATTTGAAGATCTATAAGAAGAATTTATCGTGGGTTTTCCTCTCCAAGAGGTAGAGGTTTTGCCCTGGCTCTAGGAGCCTAATTCTTGTGTCTCGTGTCTTTTGATAATTGACTTGATGAAAGATTTAATAAGCTAACGAAAGAAAGACATTAGTAACTCAAGTAACTTCACAAGTAATTATCAAGAAGAGAATTTTGTATTAAACACTAGCCCTCCAAATTCTCAACACTTACCAGTATCACTTAGAATATAAACGACAAATTTATGTTCCTAGGAATACTGAAGTTTGCAGAATCTAGTCTCGCGATAACTATTTGTCACAAAATTTGTTTCCACAGAAGATCAATCTAGGATGGTTTGATCCCTTCTCAGTGTGACAGTTTTGTTTGTCACTTAGAGGATCATATCAACTTGTATCAACGAAGATGACAATGCCGAGACGAGAAGATGTTCGAAACAGAAAAAGAGATCAAGTCTTTCATCAGTAAGCTTTGAGGACCAAGTTTTTTGAAGGGGAAGGCTATGTTATGAATATAATTCATAATTCATAATAAATGTAAATATAAATAAAATAACAATAAACGATAATTAATTAACTAATGGTTAGTTAGTTAGTAACGAAGAGGCATGTCTTATAGATATGGCCATTCGTGAAAGGGCACTTGCCTAGGGTATATATGCATGCCCTCATTCTCATTTGTAATCATCCTACATCAATTCTTTATACAATATACAATTTACAATTTCTATCCTACAATGGATGTATTTGTCTACGATGTATTTTAATATTTCTACTGCGTATATGATTGTTGGTCGTTACATGAAGAGACACAACTAATGGGCTGGCCAACTTGTCCATTTTTATGGCTGACTTGGTCTTGTGAAGACACATTGACTCAAGAATAAATTTCTTTTCTTTTCTTTCAAAAAGTCCAAATGGGACTTTGAGTCAATGACTCATAATAAATTTTCTTTTTGATTGAAATGATCCTATAAGCATGAAAAACATGCTTTGACTAATAAAAATAATGATAATAATACAACTTTCTTTTCTCTTTTTGCTTTTACATGAAATACATATTTTGATAATGATAATTATGGAGACCAGAGTTAGTTACAATTCCAACACAATCCCTATGCAAAAGTGAGAGGACAAATTAGCGTGCAAGAGAAGTAAGAGGCTGAAATATGCAAGAGGAATTCGAGTGCATTAGATGAAAAGAACTTATGGATCAAATGCTAATTCCAAATACATTTATATTACAACAAAATCCTCACCAAACCAACTCGCATGAGTTGAGTTAATGAATGGAAATTTGGGGCTAAGCCCAACACTTTAGCCTTTAATGCTTGATAAAAACAATACTTATGAAAAAGAAAGAGAAAGAATTTGATTTTAATGAGATGGAAGGAGCAAGTAGGGCTTATGGAAACCCCCTTTCAATATCTTTTGATGTATTTGGAAGATCCTTGGCTTGAATAACTTATGAGTTCCTTGAGATTGATGGATATGGATGGTCTAACCAAGGATCTCCCCAATCTCCAAAGGGAATAGGTAACCAGATTAAACACAACCAAAACTTGCAAAGCCAAACATTAGTGCAAATGAAGACTTGCGATATGAAGGCAAAGTTGGATTTGTTGTTCAACCGAGAACAAACAAATCACAACGATTGCTTAGAATATGCGCAAGCTCAAGGGAGATTACAAGAAATTGCATTCTTCCTTCCCTAGACAAAAATGCTTTAGGATATATACAAATTCAATAGCTATGCAAGGGAAATTCACTGAAAAGCAACCATAATATGAGAAGAAACTCAATGATTCATGTTACCTCATGCTCAAAGCATAACACCATAAGACCAATGTGTGACTCCCAAAAAAATTTCTTTATTGCTTCAAATAAAGTTTTGGTAGAGTAAGAACAAGCATCTAACTTCCAACCATAGCTACAATAGGAGCCGAATGGGTCTCTTTATACACAAATTGGAGAATTTCCCAATGAAGATGACCGATGAGAAGTGTAACCAAGGTGATGATCCCAATGGAGAAATTGAATTACAAGTGTATGAGTTGCCAATTCAAGTGTGAAGTTGGAGCCGCTGGTAGGTGGACAACGTATTCCCTTTGCTGGTGCGTATTCCCTGCTAGTTCCATGTGTGAAATCGAGTAGGATGGGAGGTAGACTTGCATCGAATCCTCAACCAAGAACTAAGGCAATGATACCTTGCCAATTGTACCAAACATTACCAAAGAAGACTACGTGCTAGCTGTTAGTTTTTGTAGCATCGGATGTGTTCTAGCCACGAGATTTGGCATATTGACTAGAATACATGTATTCTCCAATACCCAGAAATCGTTTCTGGAAATTCCACCTAGAGACGACTTAATTAAATTAATTAGTCAGTTTTTAATATTTCGTAAGTCTAAACTTAGGAAATATGATTAATTAAAAGGAATTAATTAAGTCATGGTGAGAATGTTCTAGAAATGTGCATGGATCGATTTCTAGTTAATCCTAGCCATCGATTAAGTTTTAATCGTGGCCGTTGAAGTCTCAACGGAGGATTATAAGAAGAAGTCGATGGGGCTTGGAGAAGATACACCAAATCAGTTGAGAATTTGATTTCGCTGGGAAATCGATCCCCAGAGTAGCAACATTCAGTTGTTAGAGGTGATTTAGTGAAGTCGAAGCAGTGAGAGAGGGATAGAGATAGTGAGGTCGGAGGAAGCTTTTCCAGTTCCGGTGAGTACATTGCAAAGAGGCAGTGATTTCCACAGAGGCAACGTAGAGCTTTGTGAGGAGATTCTGTATTTGCTAGGGAGCAGGAGATATTCTAAGTTGAAAGCTGGGCTGAGGGTCTAGAGGCAAAGAAGGCCAGTCTTCCAGACAATAACTGTAGAGACAAAGATGCTGTTCCAAGCTTGTGGGACGCAGTAACTGCGTAGGTTGACACAGTGACTGCGCAGAGGGAGGAAGGAGCAACTCAATTCGAGTTGAGGTCAGTGTCAGATCGCCTGTGGAGTGAGAAATTTTCTCACTAGTTTTTATTGCCAGTCATTTCTCTGTTTTGGATTGTTAGATTAAGAATCCATAGATTGTACTTAGATTTCACTACTGCTTAATATCAAAACCCTCAGCTGCTGCACCGATTTTCCTGAGTTGGGTTTTTCCAGGGACTTAGTCCAAAAATAACTGTGTCATATTGTGTGTGTGCATCTATTTCTTCTAGTATTTTTTTCTTCTGCAGTATTTTATTTGTGAAGGTTGTAGTGTATTTGTTTCGATATTTGCCCTAGCACATAGGAAATAATTTGTCTAATTAATTTAACAAATAGAAGAAATAATATCAATTGCTGCAATAAGATTCAGGGATTCCCGAATTTTCACACTAGCTCTGCATGTTGCTACCAATGCTAGTGCATATATCCTTTGGTGGCTGCTCATGTTACAAGTGGAGAGTGGAGTTGGTGGATACCAACTCCACTAATTTCTCAATAAAATCTTGTCAACTGTCCCTGAAGTCCTATGCTGATCTCCTTGAGAAGATTCGACTTGCCAAGTAAGCAAATCGACCCCACAAGTGGATCATGAACTCAACCTCCTTGAGTGTAGTAACTCATGTGATGATGTGGTTTCCAAATCACTTTCAAACCGCCCTTTGACTGCTTCTTTATTTGACTTGCATTTTCCACCTCATTTCCACTTCATTTGACTTGTGGAAATATTTATTATTTAACCACTTATTTAATTTTTTAGCAATTTATGTCCAATTTACCCACTATACTTAGGAAAACTGGGTTTTGAGGGGTTAGGAGTGAATTTTTGAGCCCCCATAGTGTGTCCTAGTAGAAAGTTGACGCAGAGAGGATGAATTTTGAGTACTCATACACCTGCTACATCTTCTAGCATCGCTTTATTATATTTTACATAAAAATTAATTAAAAAAAATCCCATCCCTTGGGAAATTTTTAATTATTAAAAAATCCTATTTAGACTTAGTCAAATTCCACGAAACTTTATAGATGACCTAACATGGTAATATTCATCAACCATAAATACTAAGATGGACCCAAGGCTTGATCTTCAAGCCGTCACCCTAGCTTTGGGGGTATATGTTAGTGGAAAAACTCAGCTAGTGATTTGTTGTTGAAAAGAGAGAATAATTAGCTAAGTGAAAAAAACACTCTAGGGTGTACTTACTTGCTGATCGAGTCCGAAGTCTCCTAATCCTGTTACAAAACTTTATTCATCATGCTAGTGACATTTTTACAATTCTCCGCAGGGTATGCCACTCAAAAGGTATTTTGGTCATTTTGCAATCAGGTGCTTATACTTGTTTGTTTTTGGGCATTTAGTATGGATTATGGGGTGACCTGGAAGATTGACAAACCTGGACTGCACTCTTGTTCTCACACCTTACTTGGGGGATTAATATTTGGTCCTAGTCCAGTTGGACCTCCACTAAGGCCCTTTGGGTGTAGGAGGGGCACTACCTGGAAAGCCATGATTGAGATAGTGTAATTCCATTAACACTTTCAATCTTACATTATAAGCCCATATCTTGTCTCCTTTCTTCAGGTACAACTTGTCATTAGTTCTTAGGGATTTGGCACTCATATGTCCACATACCTTGGGTAGGGTTCAAAAACTTTGCCCTAGGAGGTTGATGCAGCTAAAAGAAACAAAAAGAGCAAATCATGGTCAACTAGTCTTTAGTCCGAGGGTTTTATTATTATCTTCAGCAAATCTGCTAATTGGAAATTACCTAAATTGCTTCGACAAAACTTCGACAAATTTATCTTCACCACTGTTGATCAAATTGAACTAGGAAAACCCCACGACTTCCCTTCTACAAATCGCACTGCCTCTTCGGCAACTCACACAACCTCCCCAACAATTCACACTTCTTTCTGGCTAACTCGTACAACCTCCCGACAAACTCGCTCTGCCTCTAGAATACTCGCACGACCTCTAGAAACACAGTTTGGCAACTCGCGCTACCTCTAGCAACTCACACTGCCTAATCTGACAATTCACAATGCCTCTAGGAATTTTGAACTGCCTTTGGAAATTAACTTGACCTTCTCTACAAACAATAAAATGACTAGCAAAACTCCCTTTGAAACTCAAACGATGGAAGTCTTCTTGGATGAATAATAAACCCTGCAAAACTTTCCTCAGTTACTGTTGCTGAAACCCTCCTAGTGTCTTATTGAAAACTCACCCAACTCTAATGATCTTTGTGATCTGATCTATCTCCAATGCTGCCCATTGATCTCCCTTTATAAGATCTCTCATTCACAAATGAATGGCCACAATTAGAAGTTAACTTGGTCTAATTGATGGCTAAGATAAACTTAGAAACGTTCTACAAGCTTCTAGAGGTAAAGCGTTCTTATCTTAACTATTGTTAATTAATTATCCACTTTTCCCAAGTTTAGACTTAGGAAATATTTAAAAATCACTAATTGACATAATTAAGACATTTTCCCGAGGTGAAACTTAGGAAAAATTACATAGGCTTGGAGATAATTAATTCCTCCGTGTTCCTAGTCTTAGTGACACCTCTCAAGTCTAGAAACCTGTTCGATCTACACTAATTAACACCAAACTTATGATAAATGGCTAAAAGGTTTTCCCTATTAAACTACTCAACCAAGACGAGTGCTCTCTAAATCATGCCAAGGCTCAAGCTTTCGCTTGCAATGGCCGAAAGCATAACAAGACCTAGTGGGAAAGTTTTGCTACTTTGTGCAGAAAAGAAATCTATTTTAAAATAGAATTGAAATCTAATTTACTAAATAAAATAAATCTAATCTAAGATGTTTTGTGGTGCATGGGTTGATTTTTATCCAAATAAGACACCACGAAAATTGAGACCTCTAGGGTTAGGCTTATGTAGTTTTCCTTTAGGGTTATTTTTTCATGTCAAAAAATCACTTTTTCTGGCTAGAAACTTGCCATGTAGCAGTGAAAACGTTTCTGAAAATCAAGAAATGTTTCATGATCATTGTGAAATGGTTGGTAACGGCTTGGAAATGTATCAGTTTTTTGGGGACATCTTGGCAATGTTTGTGTGCCATTTCCAAGCCATATCTCCATTGTTTTTCATGATCATTGTGAAATGGTTGGTGACAGCTTGGAAATGTTTGTGTGCCATTTCCAAGCCATATATCCATTGTTTTAGTTTCCGAAATGGGGCACAGTGTATCCCCCTGTTTCTTAGGCATTTCCTTGGTAAATCAACAGCAATGCAAATGCCCTAAGTCTACAGGAGACTCTGAAAGACCATACTGTTTAGAGGCGAATCATTTTCTTAGTTTGCTCATCGGAAAGTCCCCATTGTCTATTTAGAGTGTTCTTGAAGTAGTGTGACTGTGGTGTACAAGGAAGCTGATACAGTTGATTTACAAGGAACCCTCTAGACTAGAGGCGATTCACCCACTTATTTTCTTCATCTGAAAGTTCCCTTTGTCTATTCAAAGTGTCTCAGATGTAGTGAGGTGTAAAGGAAGCTGATACAACTGGTGTGTCTTATATGCACAAATGGGTTTACCATACTGCCACATCCAATCCCACTAATGGGGCAGAGAGTGAGAATATTTAATTTGTATACCTTTCCAGACAGAATCAATTGTTGATTTCCCTGAGTGATGAAATGATCAAAGCAGAAAGGAACCATGGTCTTTTGAAACAGATAAAGGGTGTAGAGGAGAGGCATAGCCCCTTCCTACTTTGCATTATAACTGTAAACTGGGCAAGCTTATGTAGTTTCTCATCCTTCATATTATCCAACACGTGTCTATTAAGTGAAAGGTAAGGGTATATAAACATTGATATATGCCATTGTTGCAAAGCATTGGACTCAGCAAGGGTTTTGATAGTTTTAGTTGATAATGCTGAAAATTGTCATTAGTTGATATTCACTATTACCTCTCTTTTGTTGTTTTAACTTTTTATAGTTAATTTAAGTGTACATTTTGTCTTGTACGTGGGGAATTTGTTTGTTTATGTCGTTATGTGATAGTTTGCCTTTAAATGGGACGTTGTCCTGTGCAATTGGATTGGTGTCTTACCTTTTGAGATGTATCATGTTTTGTGGCATGAAGGTTATAATATAAGGATATAATGTTTTGTTTTACAGGGTGAAATCATGCATTGTGAATCTTTTACAGAGCTTCCTCATGCATTACTGAAAGCATGCATCAGTCACCCACTATTGACAGTACACAGGTGATTGGAATACTTATTTTGAAGCATAGATGCAATAGTTGGGATCTGCATGTTGGCATTATATCTTACTTGTTATATATTTAGCAGTGAAAAAGACCTTTGTGAAGCACTTCTCAATTGGTTGGAAAATAATTTCCAATGCTCAAACTTTTCAAGTAAGATTGGAGAGAATCCCTTTGATATTCTTGAGAAGGTATCTTTCTTGGGCTCGTAGTTCTTATGTTTTCCTTTATTTTTGAATTGTATGTGAGGTGTAATTTGAGATTCCATGTCATGATTTAAATAAAATAAGGATTTTAAAGTGATACCCTGATAGATCTTATCCTTTTGGACATGAGGGTATGAGCTTCTAATAATGTTGGCTATGCTATGCATATCAAATATTCTAGTCTTAATTTGTAAAACACATCATAGGAATTGCGCTTCTGTAGTTGTCAGCTCATTTCGAAGCAGCTCTATTTTGTAAGGTGGATAATTAAAACAAAGATCAGGCCGGAGAGATGTTGGATAGCCAGAAGGAAAGATGCCATGATTGCATTACAGGTTGCCAAATTACTCATACCATGGTCAGGTAATTGCAAAGTTGCATGGGGCTGTATTGTTATTGATCCCTCCCGAGGTGATGGGTCCTTCACCTGCACAAGGGTGAAGTTATAAAATGGCCAATCATGCATGGATGACATCACTATAAAAAATGGAAACAGGGCACCTTCAAATAATGTGGAGACAACAGCAAAACAGGGGCAGCTTGTGGAAACTATTGTGGCCTTATTACCTCCAGTAAAGGGATTAATTTTCTGCAACTTATTAGAACTATGGAAAAATGCTACTATATCAGAAGAAGAAAAAATTACTTCAGCATTAGTGCACAACTGTATTTTTCCACCTTTGATCTAGTAAGAGGGAGCACCAACTATTGCATGATGATATTCCCCACCACGATTATGGCTATCAGGCTGCAAAAAGAAAAAGGGAGTGCTGGTATGCTCGATATGGCAGCTCTGAGGATTGAAGGAAGTTTTTAATACTTGGAGGATGAAGAAAAAATTATGCAACACCCAGACATGCCATTGCTTGAGGGAAAGCAGTGTCGGGAAGGGGGGACTGTAAATTTCCTTGTGGATTAATTGCCCAAGGGAGAACGACGTAGTCTATCCAACCCCCTAGGCTATAGTATTTGATAAAGGGGGAAACTCATTATCCAATGTTTTGGGGCAATGTTGGGTAAATTTCGGGGTAGCTGGGGCAAAAAGCCCAAATTAGGGGTTGTACATGAAACCCACACATTAGATTAAGCAAGAGAAAAACCATGAGGAAGTATATAAATAAAGGAGAGTTGGAATCATTCTAGCATCATTGAATTGGATTGAGTTATCTCTGTTTTTCTTGAGCTGAGGCTCTGAGGGTTTTAGGACCCCTTCTTGATTAGTTTTGGTGGAGGTGATCCCACCCTAACTAGTCACTTCTTTCTTTGTTTCGGCAAAACATATTCTGTTGGAGTAGCTTGGTTTCTGTTCTAGCTGACTAACAAAGGACACTATTCTTTGTGGTTTCGTATTGATCAACTAGTTTTGTTTAGAACAACAAAGGTCTTTGGTTCAGTCAAAAAAGAGTTTAAGTTGCAGTAAGGCCTCTCTGGGGCACCAAAGCTAATTATAGGCCAGCGAGGCCCTTCGCCCTTCTCTCAGACAACAGGGCTGTTCTATAATAGATTGTGGCTGTTACTAGTTGCTATCCCATGTATCACCCATATCCGAGCCCTGGTTTGTTTGGTAAAGGAAAGATAGGGCAGCAGAAGCTGTCCCTGACCAGCACAATGATGCACTTACTCATTAAGAAGGATTCGATTTGCAGCTTGTTAGTTTTTGGTGGCAATGTACAGGTGCTCTAGGTCTCTATGGTGTCTATGGGACCAAGGAACACAAGATCTCTATAACCTAGAAAAGGTTTCGCAAGAAGAGCCTTAGAAACACCTCAATTAGATTAATTAACTAATAATTAACTTTTCCGGCAACTTCAACCCTAGTAACTCTTCCAGCAACTTCGACGCAAACAACTTTTCCAACAACTTTTCCAAGAACTTCGACCCCAACAACTTTTGGCTACTGCAGAAACCCTAGTTCTTGCATGTGTGAACAAGATAGTGATTTATTCCTTCCTTCTCCTTTGCTTGAATTGGTTCTTCCTTCTTTTGAATTTGGCTTGCAAAGTAGACCATTTTTGTGCCCTAACTCGGTTTCTCTAATTCGTTCTAGATGCAACAAGATGATGCCCTAGATATCGCACGTGTGAAGATGAATAGCCCAAAATAGATCCAAAAATTTCGTTTTTCTTCTTCAAGTTTCTTCTCCTCTATTTCACTCTTCTTTTTTTCTTCTTTCTTGCCTTGATCGAACTTCTTTAGAGCTGGATGGATGATCTTCAAGTGAGGTCGATGTCTTCTTATATATAGGCTTCACAAGGTGGTCGAATAGCCCTTCATGAGGCCGACTTGCTCTTTCATGTAGGCCAACTTGTTGTGGCTCGTTGACAAGGTCTTAGAGGGTGTTTTATGACTCAAATAAATTTCTTTTACAAAAAACAAGATGCCCAAAGGGGTCTTACATTTATGACATTGACTCTTTTGGCTTCATAATTCTATGACAAACCTAGAAGCACTCAATGGTGCTTGACCTACAAATAAATTTACCTTGAGCATGAAACCCATGCATCAAGAATGAAAATAATAAATTTCTTTTTCTCTTTTTATCAAATACTTAAAATCATGATTACAATAGATATTATGATGACCGAACCTAGTTACACATTTCAACTCTCCCTCTTAACTAGGGAGTTATTCATATTCCATACACGGTACTTGGACATTCTCATATTGAAGAATTCTCATAAGAAGAGTTAGATTGGTAATCCATCTCATTAGCTATTATTTCAACTTATTTCATTGCATCTCATCATACCAATCATCATTGTCACATGGAAAGGCTTTGACTAACAACTCTATCTCTCCACAAGATCAAAGCACAATGATGGCGATACAATGACTGATAGACACTGTCATCATTGTCACTTAAGGCACATACCCCAGGATGTTCACAAGGAATGTCCTTCGAAGACAATTCATGTCTTGGAATAACACATCCTCAAGGAATTTCCTCTTCGACTACTCTTACCGATTGGATGCCCTACCACATTCTCAAAGACTATCGGAAACTAGATGGTTACCAAATCCTCCATTCTTTCTTCATAACATGAAGACAAGAATGATGTGTCGATCTCTCCCTCTCATCTAGGGAGGATGAACTCATTCCTATAAAAGGAAATATACCCAAGCTCCCTCTTTACAAGGAACTTGCCCAATCTCCCTCTCAGCTAGGGACTTGTTTCCAATCAACAACCATCTACTCTGTGGTGGAGATCATGGTACTATCAACTGCTTGTAGTGCTCCTCCTTTCAATGTCATGAACTTCAACTTCTTCATCATGGAGCCTTCATCTTCTCGATTTTTTTTTGTAGGGCTTTGACCATCTTCTCCATCAGTTTCCTTCAACGAACCATAGGGTTGAACCAATAGTCATGTCATCATTTTCTTCATCGGAAAGTGATCTTCTAGTCCACATTTGACTTTCCTTCATACAACTACCTCTTCCAACTCATATTTCATTAAGGATCTTCCATCCAATCTCAAGAGTACTTGTTGTAGGTGACATCTACAACTCTGTTTAAGTAGCCCTGTTTCAACCCAACTTGATGTTTTCAAAAATAAAAAATGAACATCAAATCAAAGTTACATTTTTATGATGGCATTTCATCATGACATATGCTTCTTGCAACATCAACATTCTGCACATGGATGAACCCATTTCCAAGACATTCATTACCAAGATCTTTTCTTTTGTAGTATCCATATCAGGGTCTTCATATCTTCTTCTTCCATGGAGATATCATAGCTAGTTCTTCTAGTTATCAGATGTTGATCACTTTTCTTATCTTACATGACTATAGTTGCATCTTTCATGAACTCTTCTTCCTTTCTTCACATATTGCTTCCCAGGAACTTCTATACATAGTTCCTTCATTATAGGAACCATAATTCTCAACCACCTCATCTTCCATATGAGGTCATATTATGTTGATTTCATCTTATCAATATGTAGAAGAGTTCAAGGCATATTGTCTACATGCCTTCTTGCATCTTCCTAATGGAAGAGATTCTTATTATTCAATCATGCTCATGAGTTAGAGCATTCAACCATGCTATTTGCGACTATATGATGACACGACTTTTATTTATCAAATATATACACACCTCTTTCTCCTTTTGATCATCTAGACTTCCTTCTAGTAACTTCCTTTCCTTTCTTGAAGATGAAAGTACTTCAACCAAGTTGTCATGCTGCACTCCTTTGCCACCACACCATCATCCTTCTAAACAATGGATCCCACACAAGGTGGATTGTAGACAATTAGTGAGAGACTTGCTACTTCCAAGTAGAGGTGAACCTTCTTATAAAGATTTTAGTGGAGGATCTTGATGATCCTCATTCTGCAAATGCTCCTTTCTAATAAAGATGATGTATGATGTCCTTTCTTTATCTTTTATCTTTCTAAATGACTTTCCTCCAACCATATATACTTTTACTTGGTTGTCCTTATATGCTTTCAATGGAGATGCCATTTCTATCGTGATGGCTGCTATAACCATGTAGACTTTCTACTTCAACTATCCTTCCATGCTTTTATGATGTTGTCATCTCTATCTTGCTATAATGCATCCCATCATACTTATGATGCTTCCTATCATCTTCTATAACTGAAAAGAACTAACTGAAGGAGATTATCTCAGTCATAGTAGAGATCTTTCACTTCCTCCTTCTTTGATTTCTTCTTTTCAGGTTCTTCTACTTCTTTGGTGATATGGGCTTCATTTCTTTCCTTTCTCTTCTTGTTGTCCTTCTTGAGTTTAGGACAATTCCTTTTGTAGTTCCCATATTCATTACACTCATAACATTGTATCTTTGACATGTCGATCTTCTTCGATGATATGGGCTTCAATGATGATGCTTTCTAAAATTGAAAAGAACTAAGTGAAGGAAATTATCTCAGCCATAGTAGAGATCTTTCACTTCCTCCTTTGATTTCTTCATTTCTGATTCTTCCACTTCTTCGGTAACATGCGCTTCATTTCTTTCCTTTGTCTTCTTTTTGTCCTTCTTGAGTTTAGGACTATTCCTTTTGTAGTGCCCATATTCATTACACTCATAACATTGTATCTTTGACATATCGATCTTCTTCTTTTTCCGAGAATCAAACTTTCCAAACTTCCCTTTCTTTCTAGCCATGGCATCATATGCTTGAACTTGTTCATTTGATTCAACATCTCTCTTTTACTTCAACCTAGTTTCTTTAATCTTACATAATGACCAAAGTTCACTGAATGGAGTGGCTTCTTTCTTTCCATAGATACTTGATACAAATTTGGCCCATTCATCAGGTAGTGCATTGAGCAAAACGGTTGACATTTCTTTATCAAACATTATTTCTCCTTGTTCTTGTAGTTGATCTCTTATTTGTGACTGTCAGGCCGGGAGGTAACTCTGCAAAACTGAAGATGAATTAGATGGAGATTGTGTGTGTACTTATACATAGAGGTGAGCCTATTGGGATTCACTTCCCAATGTCTCTTGGCTTTCCTTATTTACTAATTTACAATAATATACAATCTCACCCAATCCCTTAGAATTAGGTGTCAACATTCTCCCCTTTAATCTGAAGGGATGTTGGTGAGTCCAAGCATCGTTCTGAACTTTTCAAACTTTTCTCTTCCAAGTACTTTGGTGAAGATGTCTGCAGTCTGCTCATTTGTGGAACAATGACGTAGATGGATAGTTTTGGCCTCAACATGATGTCGAATCAGATGGTATTTTGTTTTGATGTGCTTTGTTCGATCATGAAACTTAGGGTTCTTGGCCAACTTTATTGTAGAAGTGTTGTCGATCATGAGTGGTGTTGAATGCATTTGTTTCATCTGCAAATCTTCTAGGATTTTCCTGAGCCACACAATTTCCTTTGTTGCTTCAGCTGCTGCAACATATTCTGCCTCGGTTGTGGAATCTGCTGGAACTGACTGTTTGCATGATCTCCATGAGACAACTTCTGATCCAAGACTCATGGTATAACCTGAAGTAGATACCCTAGTTTCTTTGTCCCCATCAAAGTCTGAATCAGAGTATCTGATCAAGCTAAAGTCGCCTACCTGTGTATATTTGAGTCCAAAGTCTTGAGTCCCCTTCAAGTACTTTATAACTCTTTTTGTAGCAGACCAATGTCCTTCACAAGGTTTTTGCAAATGAGATGTCTGGTCTGGTGGTAGTCAGGTAGATAAGACTTCCTACGAGCTGTCTATACTTCGTTGCATCCTCGAATTCCTTCCCTTCGATGGATGTGAGCTTCAAGTTTTGTTCCATTGGATTGGTTAAGGGATTGCATTCATCCATGCCAAACTTGTTCAAATGATCTCCAATGTACTTCTTTTGTAATATTCCCAATTAGCTTTGCTAATTGGAATATTTCATTTTTGTTTAATTTTGCCGCTTTAGCTAGAAATAATAAATAAAGTGAGAAATAAGAGGGTTACCTCACTTTAGTCACCTCACTTTATAAAATAAAGTGTTTTTCCTAGTTGATTGACGTTATAACTTAGAGAGGGGGCCTTGGGGGTCCACATGAGTATGAAGGGGAGGCATCAGGCTAACCCAAGGTTAATTGCGCAGGCTAAGGAGAGTGAAGGACGCAGTCAAGGTTTTGGAGGGAGTTTGGCACTATAAAAGGTGGGGTTCTCACCTCATTTGGGCATGCATGATTTGATATTGATATTGAGAGCTAGACTTCTGTCTGCTTCAGCACGCCGGTTGTTTAGTCGGTCTGCAGCACTGTTTAGTGCAACCGAGTGTCTCCGTGCGGAGATCTCACCCTTAGCCTCGGGGGACTTCGAGTGCCTGCCCTGGTAAGGTTATTTTCTTAGTATCACCCTTAGCCTCGGGGGACTTCGAGTGCCTGCCCTGGTAAGGTTATTTTCTGAGCATCATCCTTCAGTTTCAGGGGTAATTAGCAGCAGTTTTCTGGTGGAGATTTGGAGAGGAGAAACCCCCTTCTTGAGGCTGCGCAGATCCAGGAGATAGGACGCTGATCCAGAGGGGAAGGACGCAGATCCGGCGGAGGACTCGGATGCGAGATAGTGAGGACGCGGAGATCCGACCAAGGCGAGAGGACGCGGATACGGAAGACCATCGAGATCCCGGCCTTGGAGGACGCGGTACGAGGAGATATGGCAGTCTAGCCTTGGAGACGCGAGATACGAGGCTGTGGCGATCTAGCCTTGGAGGACGCGGTGCGAGGTATTGGCAGTCCGGCCTTGGAGGACGCGGTCTGGAGAGATAGCCGGAATCCGGCCTTGGAGGACGCGGTCTGGAGTAGGACGCGGTCTCGGATGGGGAGGACTCCGAGATCCGGCCCGGTGCGCGGGCGGGGGGACGCAGATCCAGTCAGGGAGGACGCTGATCTGATGAGCAGGGTCTTGTGTGTGGGGTTTGGCAGCGTTTTTCAGTGTTACCAGCCTTGAGGAGTGATCATCTCATCTGGAGGATTTGTGGCCAGCGTTTCCTCTGTCTTCTGCGCTGTCACTAGCAGAGACAACGTTTTCACTGCAGCTCTTCATAGCAGATACTTCAGCCAACTAGGACGCTGCCCTTATTTGCAGCCATTATTTGTTCTGAGAGGGTCTCCACTTGCCTAGGGCAAGGATAGGTGCACTCATTCTGATTATCTTGTACTCCTCTATATGTATTCTCAGATTAATAAAATGGCTTAGTTTTCTGGCATTCTATGTGTACTTGTTCCATGATCTGGTTCCAGCATTGTATTTTGTATATCTGTCTGGCATATTTCTGTGTATTACTGGTTATTTCCCTTTGGGGATATTACAGTGGTATCGGAGCATAGATCTGGCTCAGCCTGTGGTGCTAGCAGTCTATGACGCCCGGGGATAATCCCTACATCTATCAGAAGAAACGCAGAGAAGCTGAGGATAGGTGGAAGTTTCCCTTCGGGGGAAGTGATTCTGATCAGGAGCCACCTGAGACAGATTCAGAGGCAGAACAGCCTGAGAAGGGCCCAGAACAGCGTAACCCAATGGCAGATGATGATGTGAGGTTTAAAGAGGCGGTCCTCCGTCACATGCAGGAGACGTCACAGAGGATGCAGGAGACGTCACAAAGGCTCTTGGCCATGGAGATCAGTCAGAGAGAACCCCCTAGAGTTTTTCTGGTCGGTGAAGGATCGGGTATGTCTCGCCACATACCAGTGCACGATGCTATTCCCATTGTGACAGCTCAGCGATCCACTGTGCCCACATTCTTGCCAGAAGACACAGGGACAGTAGTGCGGGGAGGTGCACAAAGGGACAATCCAGCACCCACGCGACCCACCATGCCTACCTTCCTGGTAGAGGACGAGGGGTCGACAGCACCGGGAGATGTGAGTCCAGCTCGATGGGCAGCCGTTTTTGCAGAGTGGCAGGGCTTAGGACAGGCATTCATGGATACTCTCCCCTTCGAGCGCTATCTCCAGTATCGATGCGGCATCAAACCCCCTGAGCAGCACCAGCACAAGGGACACAGATACCACCGTGATGACCACCGTGCGGCTAGTAGATTCCATTTGCCTATGTTTGATGGTTCATCGAAGAATTCGGCAAAGTCATGGGTGGAGAAGCTGGACATCTATTTCCAGCTTAATCAGATGTCGGAGACGGAGGCCATTAAGATGGCTACATTGCATTTAGAGGGTGAGGCTCAGGATTGGTGGTTTCATGGGATGGCGACACTCAGGCATTCCACGGTGACGACATATGCCGAGTTTACCAGGAGGGTGGTAGAGCGTTTTGACAGGAGGGATCCGGAGCAGCATTTTGTTGCGCTGACCAAGCTCAAACAGACTGGGAGTGCAGAAGCATACATCTCGGATTTCTTGAGGGTTTCAGTGATGGTACCTGACTTATCGACAGCTCGGATGGTCTATATGTTCGTGGAGGAGCTGTCAGAGCCACTTCGTGGCCTTGTCCGGTCGAACAAACCGGCTACACTGCAGGATGCTATCAGTAGGACTCGAGACTTACAGAATGTCTTGCCCAGGACTCGGCCACCTTATCCCCAGAGACAGGCTTTCCAGCCTAAGGGTAAGGACACAAGGGCGCCGCCTCCCAAGGCGAATCCGGGACGAGGGCAGATGGATGATGAGGCCAGGAGAGAGCTGAGGCGGAAGCGATTATGCTTCACTTGCCAGGAGCCGTGGGCACCAGGACACAAATGTGCGGCAGGGAAGGCACATTTCATAGAGGTCTTCTCCGAAAGCAGCGGAGAAGAGGATGAGGAGGATGATGAGGAGGCAGGAGGATGTTATGCAGCGCAGAGTACCTTACCACCTCCACCACCCAATGCAGGTGGGGCATCATTCGCACCTACTGGGGGAGCTCTAGCAGCATTGCGAGGAGTCCCCAAGTATCTGACATTGCGCGTACGGGGGACAGTGCGCGGACAGCGGGTTTCGGTCTTAGTCGATAGTGGGGCCACCCACAACTTCATTGATGCCCGGATGGTTGAGCGGAGAGGCATACCGACGGAGGGCTTTGATGGGTTTTCTGTTTTGGTACCAGGAGATCAGACCATGGCATGTGCTCGATATGTACCCGAATTATCAGTGACGATGGGCACCTATACATTGACCGATCACTTCTTTGTGGTGGACATCCCGGACACCAATGTGATATTGGGAGTTCAGTGGCTTATTACTCTGGGGAAGGTCACGACGGATTGGAAGGCCCTAGAGATGGAGTGGGATGATCCCAAGACGGGGAAGCATGAGAAGATACGAGGGCAGAACACATATCCACCCGAGACAGTATCGGCACACAGCATGGAGGCGACTTTCCGCAAGGGAGATATAGAGTGGGCAGTAGAGTTGCGGGCTTCAGAGGCAGTGGATACAGGGCGGACAGTGCACCCTGATCTGCAGTCTATTCTCGATAGATATGCAGTAGTTTTTGGGGACATTCCGCCAGGACAGCCACCGGATCGGGGGTTTGAGCACACGATCGAGCTTGAGCAGGGGATACAGGCGGTGATTACCACACCGTATAGGCATCCCAAGGCCTATCGGGATGAGATAGAGCGAGCCATTCAGGAATTGCTGGCCCTTGGTCACATTCGGCCTAGCACTAGCCCTTTTGCTTCTTCAGTAGTGCTGGTAAAGAAGAAGGACGGCACATTACGCATGTGCATTGACTACAGGGCTCTGAACAAGAAGACTCTGAAGAACAGGTACCCCATTCCCAGGATCGACGAGCTGATGGATGAGTTGAGAGGAGCACGGTTCTTCTCAAAGATTGATTTGAGATCCGGGTACCATCAGATACGCGTAAGGGAACAGGACATTCCCAAGACCGCTTTCAGGTGTCATTATGGGCACTTTGAGTTTCTGGTCATGCCATTTGGGTTGACCAATGCACCTGCTACTTTCCAGTCTTGTATGAACCACATTTTCAGGGATCATCTGAGGAAGTTTGTGCTGGTTTTCTTTGATGATATCCTTATATACAGCAGGACTTGGGAGGAGCATCTCCAGCACATTGAAACGGTCTTGCACATTTTGGAGGAGCAGCAGTTCTTTGCCAAGCTCTCCAAGTGTGAGTTTGGGTTGACGGAGATGCTGTATCTGGGACACATTATAGGAGTGGACGGGGTGAGAGTCCACGAGGAGAAGATCAGGGCTATCAGGGACTGGCCAGAACCACGGAATGTGACAGAACTTCGAGGGTTTATTGGTATCTGCACCTACTACAGGAAGTTCGTCAAGGGCTTCTCTCAGCTTGCTGCACCCCTCACAGATCTGACGAGGAAGGGGGCATTCGGTTGGTCGGATACAGCACAGCGAGCTTTTGACAAGCTCAAGGAGGTGATGAGCAGTTGTCCCGTATTAGCGTTGCCAGATTTTACGCAGCCCTTTGTCCTAGAGTGCGATGCATCAGGAGAGGGGATTGGTGCAGTTTTGATGCGGGAGGGGTCATCAGGTGCTTTCGAGCCGACTCCTTCCCCCACGAACGCTATGTCCTGCTCCGGCAAGGAGAATCTTTGGCCATCATGCATGCATTGGCCAAGTTAAGCGGTACGGTAGGTGGCGATTCGGGGGTGAGGGCAGATCATAACAGCACGGTATGCCGGAGCGGCTTCGGTTGCGGGGAGAGACAACGAGAAGTGGATCGGCAAGGTCGAGGCATACGACTTTTGACATAGAGTATGTCCAAGGGGAAAGACAACGTGTGTTGATACTTGCTCTAAGTAGGCAGAAAGCGTTATCACTCGCAGGCACAGACGCGGGCACGGAAGCTCGACTGCGGTTGGGTACTCCCGAATAGATTTGCATGCGGTTCTAGATAGGCGGTGAGGATGGCCGGTCTGGGGGTGGCGGGTAAGGGTCATCTATTACGGACGGGATCTTCTTGGTGGGGGATGTCGGCTCTCCAAGAAGAAGATACTCCATGCCTCTCATGATTCACCAGTGGCGGGCCATCAGGGGTTCACCAAGATGTACAGGGCCATCCGGGAGAGATTTGCATGGAAGGGCCTCAAGGAGGACGTGCTCCAGCATGTCAGGGAGTGCGAGGTTTGCCAGCGGAACAAGGGAGAGATGAGTCATCCTGCGGGGTTGTTGCAGCCTCTTCCCATTCCGGAGGGGAAGTGGGAGAGTATTTCGATGGACTTCATCACGGGGTTGCCCACGGTGCAGGGCAAGGACTGCATCTTCGTAGTGGTTGACAGGCTGACGAAGTATGCTCACTTTTTCGCCATTTCTGCACACCACACAGCGGCACAGGTGGCCGAGCTGTTTTTCAGGGAGGTTTTCGGGTTGCATGGTCTACCCAAGACCATTGTCAGCGACAGGGACAGCCGTTTTATGGGTGGATTCTGGCAGGAGCTCTTTCGACTAGTGGGGACAGAATTGACACCGAGCACTAGTTATCATCCCCAGACGGACGGGCAGACGGAGATAGTTAACAAGTGGCTGGAGGGCTACTTGCGTAACTACGTCAGTGGGCCGCAGAGAGCATGGCTGAAATGGCTACATTTGGGCGAGTACTGCTACAACACAACCCACCATATGTCCATCGGTATGACACCTTTCTATGCTTTGTATGGATATCATTCCCTATCTTTTGTGGACATGATGTTTGGTGTTAGCAGGGCTCCGCGAGCCAAGTTATGGATCCAAGAGAGCCAAGATATCCTCCGGACTCTCAAGGACAACATAGCCACAACACAAAATCAGCAGAAGTTGTATGCGGATAAGGGTCGGGTGGAGAGACACTTTGAGGTAGGGGACCTAGTCTACCTACGGTTACAGCCATACCGACAGTCTTCGCTCAAACAGAAGGGGGCAGAGAAGCTAAAGCCTCGTTTTTATGGACCATACGGGGTGATACGCAGGATCGGGCAGGTTGCATATGAGTTGGAGCTGCCCCAAGGCAGCCGGATTCATAACATCTTTCACGTATCATGCCTGAAGAAGGCACTGGGCCAGCATGTGAGAGTCACCGAGGAGCTACCACCTACAGATGATGAGGGGCATCTGGTGTTGCAGCCGGAGGCTATTATCGACACCAGGGAGAGGCAACTGCGGAGCAGGAAAATCAGGGAATTCTTGGTGAGATGGAAGAATTTGCCGGATGAGGATGCCACTTGGGAGGATGAGAGGATCTTACAGCATCCATCACTTCAGTTGCTTGAGGACAAGCAACGCTTTGCCGGGGGAGACTGTAATATTCCCAATTAGCTTTGCTAATTGGAATATTTCATTTTTGCTTTATTTTGCCGCTTTAGCTAGAAATAATAAATAAAGTGAGAAATAAGAAGGGTCACCTCACTTTAGTCACCTCACTTTATAAATAAAGTGTTCTTTTCCTAGTTGATTGACGTTATAACTTAGAGAGGGGGCCTTGGGGGTCCACATGAGTATGATGGGGAGGCATCAGGCTGACCCAAGGTTAACTGCGCAGGTCAAAGGAGAGTAAGGACGCAGTTAAGTTTTGGAGGGAGTTTGGCACTATAAAAGGAGGGGTTCTCACCTCATTTGGACATGCATGATTTTATATTGATATTGAGAGCTAGACTTCTGTCTGCTTCAGCACGCCGGTTGTTTAGTCGGTCTGCAGCACTGTTTAGTGCAACCGAGTGTCTCCGTTCGGAGATCTCACCCTTAGCCTCGGGGGACTTCGAGTGCCTACCCTGGTAAGGTTATTTTCTTGGTATCACCCTTAGCCTCGGGGGACTTCGAGTGCCTGCCCTGGTAAGGTTATTTTCTGAGCATCATCCTTCAGTTTCAGTAGTAATTAGCAGCAGTTTTCTGGTGGAGATTTGGAGAGGAGAAACCCCCTTCTTGAGGCACAACGCGAGATCCGGGGGGAATGGGGCCCGGTCCGGAGGAAGACGGCAGAATCCGGCGGAGGACTCAAATACGAATAGTGAGGAGCGCGGTCCGGGCGACAAGGCGAGAGAGGACGCCGGTGCGGAAGATGGCATCGAATCCCGACCCCGCGGAAGACGCGGTGCGAGAGATATTGGCAGATCTGGCCTTGGAGAGACGCGGATGCGAGGAAATGTTGGCGAGATCTGGCCTTGGAGGACGAAGATAAAGATGCGAGGAAGATATTGGCGAATCCCGGCCTTGGAGGACGCGAATGCGGAGAGATAGCCGGCGAGATCTGACCATGAGCAACGGTCTGAGTGATGGGACGCGGTCTGGATAGGGAGGCTCGGATCCGGCGGTCTGGGCGGAGAGGAGACGCGGTCCGGTCGGGAAGGACGATCGGTGGCGGGGGTCATGTGTGGGGTTTGGCAGCGTTTTTCAGTGTTTCCAGCCTTGAGGAGTGATCATCTCATCTGGAGGATTTGTGGCCAGCGTTTCCTCTGTCTTCTGCGCTGTCACTAGCAGAGACAGCGTTTTCACTGCAGCTCTTCATAGCAGATTCTTCAGCCAGCCAGGACGCTGTCCTTATTTGCAACCATTATTTGTTCTGAGAGGGTCTCCACTTGCCTAGGGCAAGGATAGGTGCACTCATTCTGATTATCTTGTACTCCTCTATATGTATTCTTAGATTAATAAAATGGCTTAGTTTTCTGGCATTCTATGTGTACTTGTTCCATGATCTGGTTCCAGCATTGTATTTTGTATATCTGTCTGGCATATTTCTGTGTATTACTGGTTATTTCCCTTTGGGGATATTACATCTTTTGAGAAAGGAATATAAATTTAGGATGTTGAGTTACTTCAATACCCAGATAGTAGTGAACATAGCCCAAATCAGTCATTTCAAAACCTTTCTTCAATTCTTTCTTTATGGATGCAATATAACTCTCATTGTTCCCTGTCATCAAAAGATCATCTACATACACCACAAGATATAGTACTGCTTTTCCAACTTTCTTAACAAACAAAGTTGCATTATCAAGATCAAAATGTTTGAAGTCAAGTTTCAGAAGATGCTCAGTTAATTTCTCATACCAGGCTCGTGGTGCTTGTTTGAGGCCATACAAGGATTTTATAAGTTTGCATACTTTGTGTTCTTGGCCCTTCACAAAAAACCCTTCTGGTTGAGACATAAAAAATTTCTCCTTTAGATCTCCATTCAAAAAGGCGGTTTTTACATCCATCTGATGGACTTTCCATCCCTTCTGAGCTGTTAGGGTAAAGAGTGTTCGGATTGTGGCCCATTTTGCTGTGGGGGCAAAAGTTTCTTCATAATCAACCCCTTCTTTCTGTGCAAAACCTTTTGCCACAAGCCTGACTTTGTGCTTGTCAAGTGAGCCATCTGCTTTGTACTTGTTCTTGTAGACCCACTTGCAGCCAAGTGGTTTGGTTCCAAAGGAGGATCAAGCAGCTTCCAAGTGCCATTCTTTATCAAGGCATCATACTCCTTTTGCATCACTTCATTCCATTCAACATGAGAAGCGACTTCTTTGAAGGAAGTTGGTTCATGATCTGTAGACAAATTCAATTCACAGTTATAAGAAATATCCATATCAATAGGTGAATCCGAATTATCTATGTCACCTCCATTTTGTCTGGCCTCCATTTTGTCTGGTGGAACTTCTTGTTCCTGTCTTTCCAACCTCATCGGGCGATCGTCTTCTAGTGTCTTTGTCAGCCATTTTGGGGGGACCTTTCTGAGATGGCCCAGGCTGCTCATTTGATTGAGTTGGAATTGAATCAAGATTCAATCTCTCAATTCTGTCAATCATATCGTTCAAGGTGTCATCCGTGGTTGGTTCTTCATGTGGGGGAGAGAGTGCTTCGGAAGATGATTCCATAGATTGATTCAGTATAGGAATCCCCCCTTCAAGATGTGGAATCTGATTATCAAATTCTTGAAAAGACTTTGCATGTGTGAATCTATCCAGGTGATTAAATTGCCGCTCAACAACATTGTCAGTCTTGGAAGATTCAAGGAATATGACATCTCTTGCTACTACAAACTTCTTATTGACTTCATCATAGAGACGATATCCTTTGGAGGTATTGGAATACCCCATGAAGATACATTTTCGACTTCTAGCACCAAGTTTATTCCTTTGTACCTTAGGTATCAAAGCATAACAGGTGGAACCAAAGACCCTGAAATGCTTTACCAAAGGAATGTGGCCATGCCACATTTCATAAGGAGTTTTGTTTGTGATTGAATTTGAAGGACACCTATTCATTATGTATACAACACATAGAACTGCATCAACCCAAAACATCGATTTTACATTCTTAAAAAACATCATGGAGCGAACCATATTTAAAATTGTCCTGTTCATTCTTTCAGCTACGCTGTTCTGTTGGGGATTATAGGGCATAGTTGTTTGATGTTTGATCCCATGTTGACGAAGATAGTTTTCAAATTCGTTTGAAGTGTATTCTTTTCCATTATCAGTGCGCAAAGAGCCAATATGAGTTTGTGCATCATTTTCAATCCATGCATGAAAATTCTTGAATGTTTGAAAAGCATCAGATTTGTTCTTCAGTAAGTAAACCCAACACATTCTGGTGTAATCATCAATAAATGTCATCATATATTTATTTCCATTTGCAGAAGCAACAAGCATGGGGCCACATAAATCTGAATGAATAAGCTCAAGTTTTCTATGTGCTCTGGAATGTGAATCATGAAATGGCTGTTTGCTATGCTTTCCTAGAATACAAGCATCACATTGCTTAAGTTTCCTAGGAATTGTAGGCAATCCAGTAACACCATTTTTCTTCAACAATCGAAGGTTGTCATAGTTTAAGTGTCCAAATCTAGCATGCCATAAAAGACTTGATGGGAATGTACCTTCATCATGATGTGAACTGAATGCAAAGTTTTGTGCATGAGCAGAGGAACCTTGCAGCTTCAAGAGTCTTCCTTCTTCTATTCCCTCCATGACAAGTGAGTGATCTGATGCTTTTCTGACCTCAACCTCACCATCAAACATGTGAATGGAGTGTCCTTGCTGGCGGATGTGGACCAAGGACAACAAGTTTCTCCTCAACTCAGGGAGGTATAGAACCTCATGTAAAAGATGATTTGGAAGACCAGGCAACTTAAGCCTGATTATGCCAAGCCTTGATGGCTTGAGTTTGGATTTATCTGCGAAGTATACTGCTCCATCAACTTTGTCAGTAACTTCTTCAAAAAAACTTTTCTAAACGTCATGTGACATGTTGCTCCTGAATCTAGCTACTGATCATTTCTCCAAGAAGTAAATGAAGCATCAAACAAGTCTTCAGTTACTCCATTGTTACAGTGTGCTACAACATAATGAGCGCATTCAGGTGCTTTACCTTTGTTTCTGTCATGAGTTTTATCTTTGTTTCTATCATGAGTTTTACCTTTTCCTTGATTTATTTGCTGCTCAATTTTATGCCAAGGCAGCTTACATGTAGATGCATCATGTCAGTCTTTATTGCAGCGTATGCAATGAAGATCAGATTTTTCAGTTTGAGTTTGTCTGCCACCCCTTCCTCTGAAATTTCTTCTTCCTCTTCCTCTTCGGCCACCTCTTCCTCTAGAAGAATCTTGAGCATGACTCTTTTCTCTATGTGCAAAACATACAGCCGATTCAAAAGACAGAGGGGTTGTCATCTTTCCAAAAGCTTTCTCTCTTTCTGCAAACTTTTTCTCAAGGGATCAAAGGTGATTTTCATGAGGTTTCCACTTTCTTGCAATGACTCCAGGTAATATGAGTAAGTGGGATACAATCACCTTATAAATGTAGTTGATGCATTCCATAGGCCGAATGGCATGACTAACCACTTATAGAAACCTTGCCTAGTTTTGAAGGCCGTCTTCTAGATATCTTATTTTCTGACTCGAACTTGATGATATCCATATGTTAAGTCCAGCTTGGTGAAGTATTTTGATTGTTGCAACTGATCCAACAAATCATCTATTCTAGGTAGGGGGTACCTGTTCTTGAGCATAGTTTTGTTCAATGCCTTACAATCTATACACATTCACCAAGTCACATCGTTTTTTGGCACAATGATAATGGGTCACCCACATGGTGATGTACTCGGTCGAATGATGCCTTGTTCCAATATCACTTCACTTGCTTCTATAACAAATTGTCTATATAGCCCAATTTTTGGTAATGGTGAGTCCGACAATAGTTGGATTTCATGCTCCACTTCCCTCTTTGGTTGTAGCCCTTTAGGCTTTGGAACACATCCCTATATGCTTGTAGAAACTTGTTGCTTTTGTTTCTTAGTACACCCCTCTAGGAATGCCTTTGTGCTCACTGAGTCTTCTATAGACTAATTCTCTTTTAAATATAGTAAAATGTGCGTCTTGCTGGAATTGATCAATTTCTCTGCTTGGTTGGCACTTAGCAACATAATTTTCAACTTTCCTTTTTGCGCATTGATGGTGAACGATTTTCCATCCTCGATGAGTTAATATTGGTTGGTTCACCGCATGAGGATAGCATCCTCCATGTACATGTAGGGACTTCTAAATACCACTCCACATACATCAAGGGGAACTAAATCTAGTTCTACTTCATCAATAAAATTAACACTGATAACAAATCTAATTTTGCACTATTTTGTGATATTTATTTCTACATCCTTATTTACCCATCCTAATGGATATGGGCTTGGATGATCATGAACTTCGAATCCCAATTTGTTAACCAACTTTGGTGCAATGAGATTTTCCTGTGGTCCTTAGTCAAACAAAGCATCAATCTTCATCTTTTTAACCTGTATCTTTATATGGAAGAGTTTGTTTTTTCGTTATCTTTGTTGAAAAATGTAACTAGTGTCGGTCTTAATAATTGTACTTGAGTCATGATATATTGTATTTGTCAAAGAAAGAAAAATAAACTTTATTGTAAAATAAATTGATTATTAAAGCATGGGTTTCATGCTTGGGTCAATGATTTTTAGGTCAAATCCTCCATTGTAGGCTTCTAGGGTTTGTGTCAAGATTCCTTGCCCTTGTCATCATGTAAAAAACCCTTCTTGGGCTTCATCTATCATGAAATTTATCTGTTTTGATGTAAATTAGGTCTTTTAGGTCTCCTCCGCCAAGTCAGCCTCAAGAAGGACAAGTCAACCTCATTAAGGGAATTCGACCTCACAGATTCACTATATAAAGGCAACAACTCGACCTCATTTGGAGCACATTCACAACAAGTTCAATCTGTAGTTGCTGGAGAAGAAAAGAGGGTGCAAAATTCAAGGAAGGAGGAGAAAAACCTAGTGAAGGAGAAGGAAGTCTTTGGTAAGCAAATAAGTCAAAATTTTTCTCTTTACTACCACATGTGCGAAGTTTTTGGGTTTGCTCAGAAGGCTGGAATTGCATAACTGACGCTGGGCCGAAATTCTGTCTTTGATGCAGTATTGTTGCAGTTGATCTTTGGAGCCTGGAAGGACAATTTGAGGGTTGACTTGGTGGAGTGAGAAGAGAATTTTGGTCTAAGTTCTTGGTCTTTCTCATTTTGATTTACTAGTGGAAGAGATTGACTAGGTTTTACCCTATAGAGAGGTTTTAGCCCTGGCTGAGTGCATACATCTGGTGTCACTGATCTTCATGTTTTGATTTGACGACTGGTTGATGAAAAGAAGATAAAAGAAGAACATAAAGAAAGTTAATGAGACTACAAGAATATCACAAATAATTATCAACATAAAAGAATATTTTTTCCTTTCTTATTTACTAACGTGGTATCAGAGCTAAGGTGAAGGAGGAAAGGAAAAAGGAAGCTTGAAGGAAGGGTTAATGAGGAAGGAACAAAAGAAGGTCATTAAGGAAAGGATCATATAAAGAGAAGCCTACTATCTATAGAGACTATGACAACCTCAATGAAGACAGAAAACAAGCTAGAAGGATCCTCTAACTGTAGGGCATGGAAGAAGAGGATAGATCTTATTCTTTCTAAGCATAAAGTCTTGGATTTTTTTCAACGAAAATTTAAGAACTAACAGATGATGCAGGAAAAGAAAAGTACAAGGAAAATGACATCTTGGCCATGAATCTGATAGTAGATGGAGTAAAGGACAATCTAATCTGTAATGTTCCAAAATAGGAAAAACAATGCTAATACATAAAACCATAAATTTACAACATGGAAATTTCAAACATTGCAGTAAATACTCAGAACGACATGAAATATGGAAACAACTAAGCCATTTTATTATGAAATGGGCAAGAGTACAAATATATAGAGAAATGCACATGGGCTTGCCTTTTTGGCAAGCTGAGCAAAGCCCAGATGAGACACTACAACCCAGGAAAATTGCCCAGTGATGCTGTGCGCTGTCCCAATGAATCTGCAATAGCTGTTGAATGGAATAGCTGGAAACCCCTCTTCAGGTGCTCAGAAAATTCTCCAAACTTATTCTCGGACTCAAGCCAATCTGACCAAAATCGAGAAATGGTTTGGCCTGATCATGACCGTCTAAAAATGACCTCCAACAGGCCCTATGCTCCCTAGTAGCTGCTGAATAAGCTGTCTACAGAACTACCAAAAAAATACTCAATAACCCTCCAAGAATGCAACAAATAACTCCTTTGACACTTCCCCTATCTCTCCTACAAACAATGGCACAAATGGCTGAAGCATTCTCCCACAAATGTGCCAAGCTTTTCCTCCTCTGCGCTGGCCCAGTGACTGCCACGCTACTCCTGAGATATGCTATCAATCTCAGCCTCTGAGGTTTGCTTATAGCTTAACAAGCTAATAATCCTTTCTCCTCCAAATATTCTCCCGTCAATCAACCCCCAAAATCAGCCAACAATAGTCACACAAGAATACAACTGCGTCCTCCAGAAATACATACTGCTAAGGTAACTAAATGCAATTGCTGAAGATCTCACAATGAAGCTCTCTCGGATGATAATGGAAAACCAATCTAGGGTGGTACTCGAAGTCCCCCGAACAATGGTGGAGTTATCCGCTCGGTGTACTCTCGCTAAACAACAAGTGACCTGGCTAAGCAACTCGAGAAACTGAGATCAAAATCGATAATCCAATCATGCCAAATGAAATGAGCTTCCTTCCTTTTATAATCTTCGTTGGGCCTTTTTCCCGCCTTTTCCCTTCGTACCCTGTTCACACTCTTGCTTTCCGAACCAACTATTAATGGTATGCATATTTCATGTGAGGGTGGTCCCCATTCACCACTAATATTTAACATAACATAAAGTTTCTAACTTCTAACTCCTAAGTCTTCTAATGAAAATGAAATGGGCCTCGACATCACCAAAATTGGCCCTCAATACATGAAAATAAATCCTGTGACAAAATAATTTAGGAAGGGACATTACAGTCCTCCCCTCCCAAATGTTGCTTTTCCCCGAGCAACTTAAGTGTTAGATGCTCCAATATCTGTTCACCGTCCCAAGTGGCATCCTCGTCCAACATGGTCTTCCAACGCCCCAAATACTCCCTGATTGTCCTGCTCCTGAGCTCCCTCTCTCTAGTGTCCAGAATGGCCTTCGATTCTAAAACAGATGCCCCTCATCATCAAGTGGAGGCAACTCCATAGCTGTCGTGATCTTCTGCCCCAATACTCTCTTGAGGCTTGAAACATGAAAGATATTGTGGATTCTGCTTCCTAGTGCCAGCTCCAACTCACAAGGTACCTCTCCGACCCTCCTGGTCACCCTGTAAGGTCCATAAACCAAGGCTGCAGCTTGTCGGCCCCCTTCTATTTCAAAGTGGACTATCGGTATGGTTGCAAGTGTAGGAACACCATGTCCCCCTCAAAATGTCTCTACCTGCTGCTTGTCAGCATATAACTTCTGCTGATTTTGAGTTGTTAGCAGATTATGCGTAAGAGGCTGGAGGATGTCTTGGCTCTCTTGGATCCAATCTTTGGCCTTTGGGGCCCGAATGTCTCCAAAAACAATGTCAGCAAAAGACAATGCATCATAACCATATAAAGCACAGAAAGGAGTCATACCGATGGACATATGATGTGTAGTGTTGTAGGAATATTCTCGTAAGTGCAACCAACGAATCCATGCCTTCTGTTGTCTAGTCACATAGTTCCTCAAATATCCCTCTAACCACTTGTTCACCCTCTCTGTCTGACCATCTGTCTGTTGGTGGTTACTAGTGCTCGGAGTGAGCTGTGTGCCCACAAATATGAAAATATCCTGCCATAATCCACCCATGAATCTGCTGTCTCTATCAGTGACTATGGTCTTAGGGAGTCCATGCAGGTGGAAAACCTCCCTAAAGAACGACCCTGCTACCTGAGAAGATGAGTACCGTGTCGGGATAGCAAATAAATGTGCATATTTGGTCAGTATATTGACCACTACATAAATACAATCCTTCCCCTGCACTGTGGGAAGTCCTGTGATAAAATCCATAGAAATTCTCTCCCATTTTCCCTCCGAAATGGGCAGAGGCTGCAATAATCCGTCTGGATGCGTCAATTCTCCCTTATTCCTTTGACTTGCCTCACACTCCTGAACATATCTCAACACATCTCCCTTGAGGCCCTTCCTGGTGAAGCACTCTCTCACCGCCATATATGTCTTCCTGAACCCCTGATGCCCCGACAGTGGAGAATCGTGAGCTTCATGAAGTACCTGCTCTCTCAACTGTGAGCCTGGAACCAGAAATATGCGCCCCTTATAATAGATAACCTCCGCCATCACCCGATAGCGCTCATCTGCATGAATGCCATCCAGGATCTCACATGTATGGCGATCCTTGGAGTACTCCACTAATAACTGTGCCTTCCAAGTATGGTTAATGCTCATGAGTGAAAGCCCTGCAGGTCTCCTAGATAGGGCATCGGCTACCACATTGTGCTTCACCTGCACATACTCAATATCAAAATCGTAGGCCTGCACCTTGTTGACCCATCTCTCCTGTCTGTCATTGAGGCCCTGCTGCCCCATGAAGTGGCGAAGACTGTTATGATCTGTCTTCACCTTGAATCTGTTCCCCACCAAATACTGTCTGAATTTGGCCAATGCATGCATTATGGCCAACATCTCCTTGTCGTATATGGAATACGACCTCTCATGGGGTAGGAGCTTCCTGCTCTCGAAAGCAATGGGGTGCCCCTCTTGGGACAAGACGACTCTGATCCCCTCACCCGATGCATCATACTCCAAAGTGAAAGACTGTGTGAAATCTGGAAGCACCAAAACCGGGCAACTACTCATCACCTCCTTAAGGTGATCAAAGGCTGCCTGAGCTCCATCTGTCCATGCAAAAGCCCCCTTCTTGGTCAAATATGCAAGGGGTACTGCCAACTGTGAGAAGCCCTTGACGCACTTCCTGTAGTAAGTGAAAATGCCCAAAAATCCCCTCAACGTTGTCGCATCTCTAGGATCTGGCCAATTCCGAATGGCCCTGATCTTCTCCTCAGGCACCTTAACCCCATCTGTGCCAATGATGTGTCCCAAGTACAACATCTCTGTCAACCTAAATTCACACTTGGCAATTTGGCGTATAACTGCTGCTCCTCCAAAATACGCAACACTGTCTCTAAGTGCTGCAGGTGCTCCTCCCATGTCCTGCTGTATATCAAGATGTCATCAAAGAAAACCAATACAAACCTCCTCAATTGCCCCCTGAACACACGATTCATGCATGATTGGAATGTGGCCGGGGCATTGGTCAATCCAAAAGGGATGACCAGAAACTCAAAATGCCCATAGTGACATGTGAACGCTGTCTTCGAGATGCCTTGTTCCCTCACCCAGATTTGATGATATCCTGACCGCAAATCAATCTTAGAGAAGAACTTGGCTCCTCTAAGCTCATCCATCAACTCATCAATCCACGGTATGGGATACCGGTTTTTCAATGTCTTCCTGTTGAGCGCCCTATAGTCAATACACATGCATAGAGTCTCGTCCTTCTTCTTCACCAACACAACCGAAGAAGCAAAGGGATTGGAACTCGTTCTGATATGGCCCAATGCCAACAACTCTTTGATGGCCCGCTCAATCTCATCCTTATAGGCTTTGGGATTCCTATAGGGAGTAGTAATGACAACGTGCACACTAGGCTCCATCTCTATGGTATGCTCAAATCCTCTATCTGGTGGCCGTCCTGGTGGTATATCTCCAAAATGCATATCTATCCAACACACCTTGTATGTCTAGTGGTGGAGGCTTGGTCTGCCCCCTAGCCTCTGAAACCCTCAGCTCTACTACCCACGCTATGTCCCCATGTCTCAAGTCTGCCTGCATCCGATGAGTTGAAACTATCTGTGGGGGATATGAATGCATACCCCGAAGAGCTACTAGCTTACCATCCCAGTAAACTCCATCACGAGCTACCTCGAATCGGTGGTAACTCTGCCAAGGGAATACAGCCATTGGACACCCAACACCACATTGGTGTCTGGTACATCCACTACAAAGAAATGGTTTGCAATCATATAGTTCCCCATGGCCACTGTCAAAGCAGGAACATATCGGTTGCATTGCATAGTCCTGTTCCCCGGAACTAGTACTGAAAAGCCCTCAAAATCTGTTGTGGTGATGCCTCTCCTCTAGACCAACTGAGCATCAATAAAATTGTGGGTGGCCCCACTGCCTACCAAGATTGAGACACGCTGCCCCTTATCCTCATGGTCAGGAATTCAGGAACCCCGCACAAAGATGCAAGGGCTCTCCCAGATGGTGTAAAAGATGGTCCTCTTGTTGGAGGTTGTGGTGGTGGAGCTCTCTTTGATGGCCCCTCGTCGTCTCCTCCCTCAAAGTCCAACTCAAACTCATCCTCCTGATCCCTATCTGAGAAAACCTCGATGTAATGGGCTTTTACTACTATGCACCGATGGCCTGGTGCCCACGACACCCGACATGTAAAACCTAGTTTCCTCCTCCTGAGGTCTCTCCTAGTCTCGTCATCCAATTGTCCTCTCCTTGGGGCTACTCTCTGCGCTCCTGCAGGTCTAGTGTCACCTCCTTTTTGAGGGTAGGGAGTGCGTGATGGAAAAGGTGCCCGTGCCTTGGGAATGGCTCGCTGCAAATCCCTCGTACAAGACACAACCTCCAGTAAAGTGGAGGGTTTGCGTGACTTCACCAGTCCACACAATGACTCCGTCAAACCCTCCACAAAAATGTGCATCCTCTAAGCATCTGATAAATCAGGCACCATAACTAAAACTTGCAGGAACTCCGAAATATAATGCTCAAGATGTCTTGTTTGCATGAGCTGGGTCAACTCCCTGAAGTGAGCCTCTGGATCCCCTCTATCAAAACGCTCCACTAATCTCCGTGTAAAGTTGTCATAGGCAGTCATGTTCGCATGGCCCAAAGTAGACAAGCCATGAAACCGCCAATCATGTGCCTCTCCCTCCAGATGCAAAGTGGCCATTTTAATGGCCTCTATCTTGGTCATCCTGTTGAGTTGGAAATATGTATGCAACTTCTCCATCCAAGTACGAGCTGTACACTTGGCAGTGCCTCTATCTTGGTCATCCTGTTGAGTTGGAAATATGTATGCAACTTCTCCGTCCAAGTACGAGCTGTACACTTGGCAGTGCCATTATATGTGGGGAAAAACATCCTCCCAATAGTACGCTGCAACTCATGACTCTGTGTGCCTTGACCTCCATGGCCTCTTCCTCTCTTAGTCTGCTTGAGTTGGTAATAATCTCTAAAGGGTAGTGCAGATCTGAATTCATCTACCATGGATTGCCAAATTCTGAAATATTCCTCGTCATCAAGCCCCACTCGTTCCACTGGTACTATGGGTATGAAAGAGGGTAGCGTGGCTCTAGCTGGCCCACTAGAAGATGGTGGCTGCGTAGTAGGCACAAGCTGATCATACTGCTGAGATGCACCAAAACTCTCTCCAAATAGAAAATTCTGGGTGCTTCGTTCCCAGTTCTGCATCTTGATCTCATTAAGCATGTCTTTTTGCCCCTTGGCCAAATCATTGATGTCCTTCAGAAGACTGTCAAAGATCATTTCCTCCTTCCCCTTGGGCTCTCTTATGTATTCTACTAACACCTCCTTCCCTCGATCCTCAGTGTTTGGAGTAATTTCCAACTCCCTCTCTTTGCTTCGGTGTGAAATTTCCTAGATCTAACAATCTCAGGAATCCTACTGCAACCAGCTGAATTTACTACTACTATGTTGTAAATTACATTACATAATTAGTTCAGATTTCTTCATGAATTATTGCAGTAAATTACTGAAGCAGCCTACACTTAATACCTTATGATTTTGAAATAAGGAAATTGAGCAAAGAACAAATCACACATAGGACACCTTTATTTTGGACTAAGTCGTCGGAAAAACCCAATGCGAGAAAACCGACGCAACAAATATGAGGGTTTGTATTATTAAGCAGTAGCAATTTCTGAATACATCGCTGAATCCCTCAAGGGTTATTTAGTTACAGAGAGAGAAATACTGGCAAAAAGAATGTGAGTTTTACCTCACTCAATCACTGGAAAATCCGGCTGATCTGGTCATTGGATGAGGTGTCCCTAGCAGGCTCTGCACTGCCACTGCGCAGTCCCTGCATATCCCGAGCTATGGATCGATCTGACTCCAGGAATCTCAGATCTCAACCTCCCGGTCTCACACCCCGACTCCCGGCTTTTGGAATTGATCCAACAGTAAAATCTCGGAAACCCTCTCATCCATTGCGTAGCCCTGCATGGCTCTGCGCTGGCTATGCGTCCTGTCTTGTTCTACGCTGGCTATGCTAGACATCTCTCTCCCTCTCTCTGCTGATGATTCTATGGCTGAGAAAATTCTCTCTCTGGAAGCTACTTCTGCCCCTCACTGTGCTAGAATCACTTAGATTTGATCTTCGTTCGAGCACTGCTCCGTAAGAAGAATTCGATCTCTAGATTCACTTTGTGTGTCTTTCGAAATGATCCTCAAGCCTTCCTTTATTGTCTTCTCGTTGAGAAATCAACGACCGAGATTAGATCTCTAAGCAACGACTAAGATTATAACTTAAATTGATCTTCGCTTTTTCTAGATCATTCTAATTTTGTTTTATTATTACCCTTTAATTATTGAATTTCCCAACTTTAGACTTAGGGTCCCCATTAAAATAATTAATTTTTACAATAAAACATATTCCGAGTGGAATTTTCACAAATGGTTTCTGGGTTCTTTGGAATACCAGTGCCTAAGCCTCTCCACAAATTTTGAGACTTAGAGCACTTCTGATGCTACCAAAAATCAACCCTCTCTCTTAGCGAGGAAAGTGCTCTAACAACATGCCTTTTGCATACTGCTCTGACCCTGAATCATCCTCTATGCTGCTGATGTCTGAGAAGCTGTCCACCAACCACTGCGCTGCTGCTGCAACTGTATTCCTGCCCATGACACTGCCACTGCCACTGTTGCATCAATACTACAACTCCCTCTCAAGTGCTGCATCTGCTATGCTGCTAGCATTGCGACTGCTAACAATGCATCTGCCTTGCAACTCAGCTGCTGAGAGAAGCAACTGAAAACCACCCAAAACTGAACAAGCGTTCAGTGGATGCATCTCGGTGCTGAAGACGCTGATTGCTGATAGCTACTGTGCTTCCCCTTTGATGCACTGCGTTGTCGCTGCTGCTCTGCACTGTGCTACTGCTGCTCTGCACTATGTTGCTGCTGCTCTGCTCTACACTGCAACTGTCGCTCCATCACTCCTCGGCTCCCATTGAAAACTCCTCCATCCTGCTACTGCTGATCATGGGCACCCATAGCAGGTTGTGATCCAAGAGGTGGGCTCCTCAAGGATCCTGCCTAACTGAAGTTCTTGCGAACTTACAATTCAATATCGCCTCATTTCTCTCTTGGAGAAGCGTGGGCACCCATGGCAAACTCATCCTGCTCGATCTTCGTGACTGCAACTTTTGGATCATGCTTCTCATCCTTGTCCTTTTTCTTCAAAGGACATTGTGATGCAAAGTGGCCCATATCTCCACATCTAAAGCATTTCACCTTCGAAAGATCTCTCTTTTGTTTCCGTTGCCCTTGCTGCCCCTTCGATGCGAGGGCTGCATTCTCCTCCTCCTCCGATTCTTCGATCCACTTCCGCTGCTACCGTCAAGCTTTCACTTGATCAAATCTCTTCTCAGCTGCTCCTCCTGAAGTGCTGCCCATATCTTCTCCCAACTAGGAAGCGTTGCCCTGCCCAAGATACTTTGGACAAAAACTTGCCACTCCTCAGTGACTGCTTTAATGGCCAACCTTACCATAGTTGCAGCAGTTGGGGTGGATTCCACAACTGCCAGTTAGTCTCGAATCTCCTGAAGTCTCATTAAGAATGGATTAATGCGCTCCCCCTTCTGCACCTGGATCATTCGGAGCTTCTGCTCCAAGTACATCTTTCGCTGCTCGGAAGTTCCTTAGTATAGCATGGCCAAGGCCTCCCATATCTCTGGTTGTGTTCTTGCTAGCCATATGTGAGACTATATGATCCTTGACACCATCAAGAATAAGTCTCTTGGCCTTTGACATATCGGACCTGTACTTTTTGTTCTGATCCGGATCTGTAGGCACAACAACCATGTTGTCCACGAACGTCTTGAGATCATCTTCATCCAGAAGGAATTTGATCCTTTCCTTCCAGATTACGTAGTTGGAGGATCCCTCCAACCGATCCTGATCTCGAAGACCATGAGATGCCATCTCATCCGAAAACTGTCGAACTGCTTCCTCTTTCTCCCTACTGCGTGGCTTATAGGCTAGCTTACGCACTCCCCGATGGCGCTGGTAAGTCTACTGCTCCTCAGCTGCCCAACAAATGAGAAATGCTAAATACCTCGGCAAGGAACTTAGTGAGGAAGAATTCCCTGCTATGTGCTCTTTTTCTTCTTCTGACGCTTCTCTGCCCAACCACTGCTTGCAGAAAAACTGCGTCCCTCTGGCTCTGCGGGAAGGCTCTACGCTGCTCCCTCTGCCCTAGCAAGATCTCGATATGAAAGTCTTACCTCTCTGTCGACTCACTCAGAGAGAGACAACCTCAAAGATTTAGCCCTCCTAGCTAGAACTGCGCAATCCCTCTGGGGATGTGCTGCTGCAGCAAATTGGCCTTCACTTCAGTGCTCAGATCTGCTCTTCCTGTTTCACATCAAACCCTCTGATACCATGTGAAAATTCCTATATCTAACAATCTCAGGAATCCTCCTGCAACCAACTGAATTTTAGTTACAGAGAGATAAATACTGGCAGAAAGAATGTGAGTTTTACCTCACTCAATCGCTCGAAAATCCGACTGATCCGGTCACTGGATGAGGTGCCCTTTGGAGGCTCTGTGCTGCCACTACGCAGTCCCTGCATCACCTTCTCTGGGCATTGCGTCACCCCAGCTATGGATCGATTTGACTCCCGGAATCTCAAATCTCAGCGTCCTAGTCTCACACCTCGGCTCCCAGCTTCTGGAACTGATTCGACAGTAAAATATAGGAAACCCTCTTAGCCACTTAGCAGCCTCTGCGTAGCCCTGCGTGGCTCTGGGCTGGCTCTGCGTCAACCTGTCTAGGTCTGCGCTGGCTATGCTGGACGTCTCTCTGCCTCTCTGTGCTGATGATTCTCCGACTGAGAAAATTCTCTCTCTGGAAGCTACTTCTTCTGCTCACTGCGCTGGAATCACTTAGATTTGATCTTTATCCGAGCACTGCTCCGTTAGAAGAATTTGATCTCTAGATTCACTCAGTGTGTCTTTCCAAATGACCCTCAAGCCTTCCTTTGTAGTCTTTTCGTTGAGACATCAATGACCGAGAGTAGATCTCTAAGCAATGACTAGGATTATAACTTGGACTCGATCCTCACATTTTGTAGATCATTCTCACTGTGTATTATTAATACCCTTTAATTATTTAATTTCCCTAAGTACAGACTTAGGGTCCCCATTAAAATAATTAATTTTTACAATAAAACATATTTCGAATGGAATTTTCACAAACAGTTTTTGGTTACTTTGGAATACCAGTGCCTAAGCCTCTCCACAAATTTTGAGACTTAGAGCACTTCCAATGCTACCAGAAATCAACATTTGGTACCTTTGCTTTCTGTAAGTGATATACTGTCTATCTCCTTCTTGTGAAAATTCCTAGGTCTGTAATCCTACTGCAGCAACTGATGAGAATTCTTCTATTTGTTAATTCCTTGAAGAAATTATTTACTGCGTTCTACAATAAATACCTAAAACTCATACACTACAATCTTCACAAAATAACCTTGGAAACGAAGTAAGTGCTAAAACAAGACTTGAGCAAGAATAAATCACAGACACATGACACCGTTTTTTTTGGACCAATGTCCTCGGAAAAACCCAATGCCGTAAAACCGGTGCAAAACCTGAGGGTTTATTTATTATGTAGTAATTTTGAATACAATCTATGATGCCTTGCTGGCCATCCACACAGAGAATTTGACTGACAAAGAGCTAGTGAGGTTATCTCACACTGACACTGGAATGCTGAACTGGCCAAACTTTGAGTTGATGAGTCATACACTGCCTTTGTGGAGTCTCTGCATCACTCTGCGTGGGGAATGTGTCACCTCTGTTAGTTGGCTCTTCTGCTGGCTGGATCTGACCTTTTGGCCCCTTTCGGTCTCACACCCTGGCTCTCCGGCACTAGATCTGATTGATCCTTAGCTAAATCACAAATCTCCTCAAGGCTGCTGCGCTGCCTCTGTTAGTTTTGCGTAGGCTCTGCATAGCTGCTACATTGCCTCTTTCCATACTACTCTTTGTCTTCTTTGCAGTGTATTCCCGACTTAGGAAAATCTCCAACCGACAATTATCCATGCCCCTTTCTTCGTCTCGATGTGTCTTCCAAATGATCCATCAAGTCCTTATAATCTTCTCGTTGAGTCTTCAACGGTCGAGATTAAATCGTTAATCAATGGCTAAGATTAACTTGACTTGATCTTCGTCTTTTCTTGAAGATTCACACTCTGTTTCAATTAATATCCTTTAATTATTTTAATTTCCTAAGTTTAGACTTAGGGTCTCATTAAAAATAATTAATTATTTTCATAAAACATGATCTGAGTGGAATTCCCCAAGACACTTTTTGCTTTTGTTGGAATACATATGCCTTAGCCTCCCTGCAAATTTTGAGACTTAGAGCACATCTGATGCTACCTCAAATCAACACTCCCTCTTAGCGAGGAATGTGCTCTAGCAATACATCCAGCTGAAGTACTGCTTTGATTTTGCAACGTCTCCCTTTGCGTTGATGATGTCTGACAGTGCTGCTGCTGACCATGCATACTGCTGCCAACTGCTACTGCACCGCAACTCTGTTGCTCTTTGAAACAGAAAAATATCCAAATTCCTGAACTAAGTGTTCAACATGATGCATCTCGGTAGAAGTCTGACTGCTGCTAGTCTCTGCGCTGACCCTCTGAAGCCTTTGCGCTGCTGCTGACTCTGCACTGTGCCTCCCTGCACTGCTGCCAACTCTGCTCTGCACTGTCCAGTCTCTAGCATTCTCTACCCACTGCGCTGTCACATCTGCACTCCTCTGCACCAACTGAAATTCATCCATCCAACTACTTCAGATTTGGGCTCCCATAGCAAGGTCATGATCCAAGAGGTGGAATCCTCAAGAACCCTGCCCCACTGTAGTTTTGCTGAACTACAACTCCAGATCACCCCAATTCTCCCTAGGAGATATATGGGCAATCATAGCAACTCCTCTTCTTCGATCCGGGCGGTTGCAGCTTGTGGATCATGCTTTTCATCTTTGTCCTTCTTCTTGAAGAGTTGATTCAGTGCCAGAAGCCGGAGAGAGAGTTCGGAGGCAAGAAGGATCCATTTTCGTGAAGACAACTGATCAGATAGCGAGAGGAGCAATTCTGAGTTGTTGTGATGCAGTACTGCGTAGGTTGACGCAATGACTGCGCAGAGGTAACAAAGAGCAGCTCAACTTCAGCCAAAGTTAGTGTCGGATTGCCAGTGGGAGTGAGATTTTTCTCACTAGACTTATTGTAAGTCATTTCTCTATATGGGTTGCTAGATTTAACCATCCATAGTCTTGTACTCAGATTTACTACTGCATATTAATCAAACCCTCAGCTGCTGCACAGGTTTTCTCGAGTTGGGTTTTTCCGGGGACTTAGTCCAAAAATAACTGTGTATTTGTGTGTGTGTGTGTGTGCATCTATCTTTCCAACGTTATTTTTCTTCTGCAGTATTTTATTTGTGAAGGCTGCAGTGTATTAGTTTCGATCTAAGTTGGCCAAAACGGGGAAATATGCACGGGTACGAAACGTAATTCCCCCAAAATTTGGAAACAGGGAAACACAATATATATATATATATATATATTAGTACATTTAAGAAATATGTGCAATCATAAAGCATACATGATACATTAAGATTAAATTGTCCAGTGTCAATGCATAAACTATAAGTCTTTAAATTTACATCACATTTACTCATGAGTGATCACATAATGAAAATAGCAATATCCAAAATCAGCCACGAGAAATTTCTAATTTCTTGTCTCGTGCTTGATTGGGAGTCTCCTCCTGCATAGTCGAACGACCTTAGTGCTCTTGATTAAATACAAGTTCCATACCTTAGTACCTTAGGTGCTCTTGATTATTGGGAGTCTCCCGTGCACAGAGGGCTTGGTTCTCTTGATTAAATACAAGTTCCATACCCTAGTACATGAAAAATTCCAATGGAAACATTGCAACCCCCCCAATCCTGAAATCCTGAAAAAATGATAAATCTGCTGGATTTTGAGTGGGATATAAAATTCTACTTTCTCCATATGAAATCCAATGAGGGCGAAACCCCTCTCAAACATCCTGAGTCATTTCATGGTAATGTTAAAATTGTAAGTAAAAGGATTTTCATCCTTTTACTTTAAGAATATAACATTACCATGAACTGCATATCAACACTAGGGCCGTAGGCTTGAACATTAGGCTGCCCCACAAAAATAAAAACGATTAAAAAAATAATAAAACATAAACCGAAAAAAAATCTAAAAAAAGAAGTTTAAACATTGGAAACGCGCTCGTATGACCTGTAAATGCGTTTCTGTCCGTTTTGAGCACGTTTCCCCAACGTGAAATGGCCCAGTATGGACGAAAACGCATTTCGAGGTCGTATGGTACGGTGAAATGCGTTTCCATTTCGTTTATGGGCTAAAACAGACCTCTGTGCAATGTTCCTACAACATAGGTTTCGATATTTGCCGTAGAACACAGTGAACAATTTGTTCAATTTATTTAACAAATAGAAGAAACTAAATCAGTTGCTGCAGTTGCATTCGGGTCTGCGAATTTTCACATGCGGAATAGTAGAGTATGGGTTAAAATATACTCAAGGAGATGATGTCAGATTGGGCAGGCAGTTCAGTGGATAGGAAAATTACCTCTGGGTACTGCTTCAGTGTTGGATCAGGGATGGTTTCTTGGTGTCAATAGCACTGAGCTTAGCAGAAGCAGAGTATATGGCAGCCAACACAACTACGTGCGAAGCTATATGGCTTGGGAAGCTGCTTGTGAGCTTGTTCGGGCAAAGGATGGGAGCGACTAGTGTCTATTGTGATAATCAGATTTGCATAAAGCTCTTTGAGAATCCAGTGTTTCATGACAGGTCGAAGCACATAGATATCATATGTCATTTCATTAGAGATTGTGTACAGCGTGGGGCAGTCTAGCTGCTGTATGTTCCCAAAGGAGAACAGGTAGCAGACGTACTCACATACTCACCAAAAATCTTGTGTGCCACTTTGTCTATTGTGCATGTACTTTTTCTGTTTCAGATCTGAATTGGTGAAAATCTGTTGTGTTTACTTCGATGTTAATCTGAGGATTTCAGCATTAATAACTTGTTTAAGTAGGATAAGTATAACAAGATCTAACAGTAGATTTTTGCACATGGTATTAGAGCGAGGTTGCAGATCTAGCAGGGTCACTAGTAGAAGACTGAAGAATCTTGTTGTAGAAAGCAACAACAACAACATAAAGCCAGATCTGAAGGGACAACACAGTTTCATAGGGAGCAGAGCCATGCAGAGGTCAGGGTGACACAGTCCTACGTTGTCTCCATGTAGGCCCACGTACTTACTGCGCAGAGGCAGTGCTGGGACTGTCTGCTCACGCAGAGGCCAACTGGGGTGACGCCGATCTGAAGTTGTCTGATTTAGAAGTGCCAGAAGTAGAGCTGCATAAATTCACAAGGTGATGGTGGGGTTAAATTTCTGAAGATTCAGAATTTAGCCTAAGCACTAGCGACAAAGAGTGGGGGGAGATCAACTTCTCAGAGGGTTTCTAGCCAAAGAAATCTTCAGATCGATCAGGGGATTGAAGAGAGCTATTTCGGTTTTGATTTGGCGGATTTCCAAGAGAGGAAATCAGTTGTCAAAGGGAGCAGAGGGTGCCTTCTCGCCAAGGACCCTTGATTCGAGTTTCAGTAGAGAAGCGGGGAGAGGAAGATCTATTCCGACAAAGTAGATCTGAGCATATGGCACCTCACGGACTACGTGATTAGGATAAGTTGGACGCCTGTCCAACTTTGCAGTTTGGAAGGCCAGAATCCTGGTAGTCATGGAGGTATACAGTCTAGGAGACCATGCAGAAAAGATTCTGGCCACGTCGATTGATGCAGATCTCTTGAAGATGCATGAGGAAGCTGCGGCACACGCCAACCGGTTCATAATGGATGGGGTTAAGGACCATATTGTTCCACATATAGTTGAAAAGAAAACAGCTAATGAGATGTGGAAGGCCATAACAACCCTATATTAGGGGAAGTCTGTCCAAAGGAAAATGCTTCTAGAGAATCAGCGGCGGTCATTCATGATGACCAAGGGAGAAGAAATAGAGCCCTTCCTCTTTAGATTACAGACGATCAGAGATCAATTGTCTGCCATGGGAGCAAAGGTGGAGGATGATGTGATGGTAAGGACTGCATTCAATGCGGTCACAGAAGAGTGGGAAACCTTTGTCCAAAGTGTCTTGGGCAGAGCGGACCTTCTCGACTGGGACAACATGTGGGCAATCTTACGTCAAGAAGAACTCCGCAGATTCACCAAGAAGCAGTACAACACGAGATCCAGTAAGGTGAAGAAGGAAGATGAAGATGATGCAGCCTTGGGATCAAAGAGGCAGCAAGGGAAGAAGAAGCATGAGCTATCCAAGATCAAGTGTTTCCAGTGTGGCGAACTAGGACATTTCACCAGCAATTGTCCGCAGAAGAAGAAGGACAAGGAAGCTTCTACTTCCGAGGCTGCTGTGGCGGATGATGGGTCAGAAGATGACGTAGCCATGAGCGCTCATGAACAACGAAAGTGGGGCGACATGGATTTGTAGAGGAGCTACAGAGTGGGGGCGGGATCCTTGAGCAACTCATCTCTTGGATCACATCCGAGCTACGTGAGCCTTAAGACAGTAGCGGGATAGGTGGAGAAGTTGGTGCAGATAATCACGGATGAAGCATAGGCGGATCTGAAGGCTAAAGGGAGCAGCGTAGTGCAGATGCAACAACAACAACGTAGGGGTTGATGTGATTTGAACAACACAGAGCAGAGCTGCAGCAGCGTGGAGGCTTCAGGAGGACAACACAGCGCAGCAACAGCGTAAGAGATTTCAGCACAAGGGGATGATGTGACTTCAGCAGTGCAGAGGGAGTCTGCTTACGCAGTGCAGAGCTGTAGCTGTGCATCATCCTCCAGATGACAACACAAATCAGCAACCGATGGAGCTTCAGTGATTAGGATGCAGCCCAACTGACTTGTCTTTCAAAGATTGGTCAGGAGTTTTAGTTGTTTATCTCATCAACTGAAGATGCAGTGCAGCAGTAGGCACCACGATACAACAGATTGAGAGGGAGCTGCAATACAGATGTAGCTGTGGCGGTGGCAACGTCATGGGCAATGGTACAGAATGGCAGCAACAACACAATGATGAAGGGTAGTAGGTCCAACATCAGTGCAGAGACCTACACCAGAGATTAGTGTAGAGCTTCGGGATGAAGTAGAGTTGTACTAGAACACATTCCTTGCTAAGAGGGAGTGTTGAGTTTTCTTAAGTGATGGGGTAGCATCGGATGTGCTCTAGCTCCCAAAATTTGTGGAGGGGCTAGAGTATATGAGATCTCCAAGACCTAGAAAGGGATTTGGGAAATTTCATCCAGTTTGGGAGATAATTAATTAATTAATAATTTTAATTAAGGGGCCTAAGTCTAACTTAGGAAAATTAAATAATTAAAGGTAATTAATTAAAGTAATTAATTAAAGCATGTGATGAAATTGTCTTAAATTACACGGATCAAGCTTTCTTTTAATCTTAGCCATTGATTCAAGATCTGATCATGGCCTTTGGTTTCCCAACGAGAAAGTATAAAGGAAAGGCTTGGCGTCATTTGGAGAACACACATGGAGGCAGAGCACTGAGACTAAGCTGAAATTCTAGGGCCAGGTTTGCTAAGAATTTTTAGAAGTGTTTAAGCTCTAGAGAGGGGTAGTGTAGGCAAAGGGGATGGTCTGATCCCAGTGCCTAGAATCAACAAGAGGCAAAGAGCAGCAACAAAAGGCAGCGCAGAGAAGCAGAGGAAACAACAACAGTTACATAGTAGCTGTGCAACGCAGAGGCAACTTCGGCTATGCAGGTGCTACGTAGTCCTTTCTGGGGCAGTGCTGGGCAGCAGGGGACCCATCTGGGTTACCTAGAGACCCTTCTAGGGTAGCGTATGGTTTGCGTCACCCATTCTGGGGTTACGCAACCCTCTCCAGGCCAACGCAGAGGCTAAAGAAATTGACACAGGGGCTTTAGGGGTAGTGTTGGGGTTTCTTGGGCCAGAATTTGGCTGAGTCTTGTAAATCCCGTTTCAGGGTGTGGATCAGTCAAGGTTTTGGCTTCAAAACAGTAGGTTAGCTGTAGATCTATATTTTTCTTTGTCGGATTGACTAGTGTGGTGCACATATTTGTTGTATTCAGAAAGCTACTTAATAATATAAACCCTACAGCAGCCAGAAGACCGATTTTCCCGCATTGGGTTTTTCTGGGAACAGTTGTCCATAAAATCTTGTGTGTCACTTTGTCTATTGTGCATGTACTTTTTCTGTTTTAGATTTGAGTCGGTGAAAGTTTTTTATGTGTTTACTTCGATGTTAATCTGAAGATTTCAACATTAATAACTTGTTTAATTAGGAGAAGTATAACCAAATCTAACAATAGATTTCTGCATAAAGTAACTTTCAGAAATTTTCACACTAAGTTCATCCAGATCAGGGAACAGATGGGAATGGTGGAGAACCCGTTTCAGTAGCAGGCACTGGGTACTTCTCAGTTGCAGATGTTGCAGCAGCAGCAGATGAGAGGGAGTTGTAGTGCAGATGCGGTAATGACAACGGTTCTGCAGGGTCAGCAACAACACAGATGCAACACATCAAAGTTGCACAATGGTTTGTGGGCAACAATAGCGAGACATCAGCAACGTGACAGGAGATGATGTAGAGACAAGGTGTTGTTTCAATGGGTTGCAACACTAGAACATATTCCTCGCTAAGAGGGAGTGTTAGTTTTTGTAGCATCGGATGTGTTCTAGCCACGAGATTTGGTGAAGAAGCTAGAATACATGTATTCTCCAATACCCAGAAATCGTTTCTGGAAATACCACATAAAGACGACTTAATTAGATTTATTAGTCAGTTTTTAATATTTCCTAAGTCTAAACTTAGGGAATATGATTAATTAATCATAATTATATAAGTCATGGTGTGAATGTTCTAGAAATACACACAGATCAGCGAGGAAATAATCTGGGACATTGATTATGTTTTAATCTTGGCCGTTGGTGCTCCAACATAAGATTATAAGAAGAAGTCGATGGGTATATGGAGAACACACCAGTGTAGTTACTCAATTGCTTAGGCAGATCGATTTTCTTAGTATCTGTGATTCAGTATAGGAGATAGAGCCAATGGGTGAGTAGCAGGTGAGAGAGAGGGTAGCAATAAAATTCTAGAAGGTACATTTCTGAATTCAGGGAGAGGTAATCTGAGGAAGAGTGTAGTCCACTAGAGCTCTACATAGGTATTGCGTAGAGAATGACGTAGAGGCACTAGTGTATGGGTAGAGGGTCCATCTTGGGGTCAGGAAGTCGCTGTGGAGAGTGAGAAATTTCTCTCGGTATTGTTCGTCTGTTTAAATTGTCAGAATTCTTGTACTTAGATTTGCTGCTAAAGATTAATAAGAAAACCCTCATCTGCTGTACTGGTTTTCCCACATTGGGTTTTTCCGGGGACAATTGTCCAAAAATAACCGTGTTAATGTTTTATGTATGTGCTAGAATTTCTCTATTTCCAGCGTTTTATTTTCTGTAGTAATTTTGCCGTAGCAAATAAACTGCATAATCAAATTGACAGTTATAGTAATATTTTTCAGTTATTGCAATAGATGAAATTTTCACATTGAGATGAATACACTTGAGGTTGAGTTCCTTGGCAAATCGAGCTATCCAACTACAAAGATTGAGCAAAGGAAGAGAGTTCGAGCTAGAAGGGATGTAGAAGGGCGGAGACAATGATTTCAAAGGAGGATTCCAATTCTAGGAGTCGGGAGAGAGGGCTGAGTTATTTCTCTAGGAGGCTGCACAGTAGTCTCAACAAGGCAGTTATATTTGGCTGAGCAGCAGGAGGATTTAGTTTCCGAAGGCCAAAATAATTTTCGAGAGGGCCAGAGAATTCATCCCAGAGTAGAAACAGTTAGTTAAATGTAGATTCGAGGTTGATCCGACATAGCGTGTGAATGATTGCGCAAGGCTTGCGCAGAAGCTGTGTAAAGGGGTTCGAGTGAGCCAGTTCGAGTGGGCACACTGAGTCGAGATTGCTTGTGGAGCTGGGTAAAGTTCCCTCAGTTGATTTTGCCAGTATTTCTCTCAGATTGGATTGCCAGTTTGGGCATCCATAGATTGTACTCAAAATTTCATTGCTACGTAATAATAAAACCGTCATCTGCTGCACTGGTTTTCCCACATTGGGTTTTTCCAGAGACAATTGTCCAAAAATAATTGTGTCAAGTTTTAATGTGTTTGTGCATCTATATTTCTCAGTTCTCGTTTATTTTTCCGCAACGTTTTTATTTGTGAAAAAATGTAGTGTGATTTATTTGCTGTTTGTCGTAGCAAATAAACTGCGTAATTAATTAGTTAGAAGAATAAATTTCCAGTTCCTGCATTTCAATGAAAATTTCACACAAATCATGGTTTTTACATTGCTTCTACATCACATTTGGCACCTCCTAGCACTTGGACATGGCATATGGAGGCCATTTTATGCATGTTCTCAGCCCTAGAAGCCTAGTGTCTCACACGTGTGGGCTTGTTTGAGCATTTATGATGAGAGCTAATGGGTTGGTTTGTAACCCAAGCATTTTTAGTGATTTAAGTTGTATTTAGGGGATTTTAGGCTAATATTAGACCTTGTCCTTCTCATATAAATAAAGGAGAAGACTATTTCATTTGGATTGTAATATTCCCAATCAGCAATAGCTAATTGGAAATATTAATTTTGACTATTTTTGCCTTCATAAAGTTAAAATATAAATAAAGTGGGTGGAGGAACACTTAACTCACACTTAGGATAAAAATATTTCCTAAAGTCACTTAAGAGACATGTCTATTTGGCAAGTGGGGCCTAGTGGTCAAATGGCAGCATAGGGAATGGAGCAGCGTAGGCAGCGTGGGGCCCAGCCAGCACAGAGTGAGTTGGACAACGTGGGCCAAGGGAGATAGCGCAGAGATTGGTGGGGCCTAGGTGAGGGAAAAGCTCACCAAGCATAAAAGGAGCAGGGGTCTCTTCATTCTCATTCATTCTGATTATGCATCTTTGAGATTTGTCTTCTGACGTTGAGCACACTCGCTGTTTAGCAAAGTTTGCACGTACTGTTCAGTACACTGGGTGTCTCCGTTCGAAGATCCCAACCTCAACCTTGGGGGACTTCGAGTGCCTGGTCGGGTGAGGAATTTCATCCTTGTTTTGACGGAGGGAGTTGCAGCTACCACAGGAGGAGCATCCACTCAGAGAGATAGCGCAGTCAGTGAGAGGGAGGATGCAGTCTTGTGAGGAGTTAGTTCTGGATCAGTTGTTAGTTGGTGGATTCAGCCTGGGACAGTGGGTAAGGGGCCAACCCTTCCCTATTCCAGCATTTTGGAGGAGTTGGGGACCATATTTTGGAGCAGATCATTCAGAGCCAGCGTCCCTCCTTGAGGAATAGCGTAGTGCCTCAAGGGAGCCATTTTCGGGGGTTAGCCATTTCTGAAAAGCTTTCTGGGCTTTTCTGGGTATTGGGAGTAGAGGCCATTCCCGAAGTTTCAGAATTTTCTGAGGTGGAGAGCAGCCCCAAAGATTCAGTCCATTGTAGCAGTAGCAGCAGCACGGTAGCAGTGCCAACAACTTGGAGATAACTCAGTCTTGAGTTCGCAGCCATTCCGAGTCACAATCTGGGAGTATTTCTATGCTTGCCTAGTGCAAGCTAAGGTGCCCTCATTCTGATCACCTTTGTACTCATTTTTCTATCTTTCAGTATTAATAAAATGGCTCAGCATTCTCCATATTGGTTATTGTTCATGTGATATCTCTCTAGTTGCTGTTTGTCTTTGTTTATGTGCTTTATATTGCTGTCTATTTCTACTTGGAATATTACAGTGGTATCGAGCTCATAGACTTGGCTCAGCGTGTGGAGTAGATTGTCTATGAACCTTTAGGTAAACCATACATTTGTTACCGAGGGAGGAAGTACAGAGATCAAGAACGAAGGTTAGAGCTCACTTTCGGGGAAGGTGACAGCATCCCAGTAGTGGATGCAGATGAAGAGGAACCAATGGCGGAGGACAAAAATGCCGATAAGGAGTTCGGGGAATTTCTCCTCAAATCAGTACAGGATCTGTCGAGATGGATAGAGGAGATGGGGCAGAGATTCACAACAGAGTCTAGACATCGCGAGACCCCAAGGGGTTTCCATGTTGGAGAGGGCTCAGGCACGTCTCATCATTTACAGGAGCACCCCATAGCACAGCTGATGGCATCACACACATCGCCCCGTTCCACGATGCCTACATTTCTTGCCACAGACACTGGGGCAGAAGCACAACAGGAATAGGAGTCGGCACACATGGGGGATTATTTTGCTGAGTACCAGTGATACGATTAGGAGTTCAAAGATGCCCTCACCTTCCACAATTTTGTTCAGCTCAAGCGGGACAACAAACCCCACAACCATCACAGGGGGAACAGGCATTCACATGATGGGGACTTGCAGCGCACGGTGGGGAGATTCCATTTACCGACATTTGATGGATCATCAGAGTGCTTGGCAAAAGCTTGGGTGGAGAAGCTGGATATATATTTCCAGCTTAATCAGATGGCATAGCTAGAGGCCATCAAAGTGGCAGCGCTGCACCTAGAGGGCGAGGCCCAGGATTGGTGGTTTCATGGGATGGTTACGCTGGGGCACTCGAGAGTGACAGCATATGCCGAGTTTACGCGAAGGTTGGTGGAGTGTTTTGACCGAAGGGATCCAGAGGAGCATTTTGTTGAGCTAACAAAGCTCAAGCAGACCGGGAGGCCGGACACGTACATATCAGAGTTTTTGAGACTCTCTGTGATGGTACCAGATCTATCCACCACTTGTATGATTTATATGTTCATAGATGGATTAGCAGAGCCTCTACGGGGATTAGTCAGATCGACGAGGCCCGCGACACTCCATGATGCTGTTGAGAGGACTCGGGATTTGCAGGATGCACTTCCCAGGACTAGAGCTCCTTTTCCCCAGAGATCGACATTCCAGCCGAAGGGAAAGGACGAGAGGGTTCTGCCTGCCAAGGGGAACCAGGGTAGAGGGTTTGGATATGATGAGGCCAGGAGAGAACTGAAGCGGAAGAGATTGTGCTTCACGTGCCAGGAGCCATGGGCACCAGGACACTGTTGTGCCGCAGGGAAGGCACATTACATCGAGGTCTTCTCCGATAGTAGCGGGGAAGAAGATGAGTATGAGGATGTGGAGGCTAGAGACAACAGTACAACGCATAGAGGGGATCATCTGCCACCTCCACCACCTGGAGCAGGAGGTGCAGCTTTTGCACCTACCGTGGGAGCCCTTGCAGCCTTGCGGGGAGTTCCCAAGTACTTGAAACTGTGTGTTCGAGGTATAGTATGAGGGCAACGTGTGTCGTTGTTGGTGGACAGTGGGGCTACCCACAATTTCATTGATGCTCAGTTGGTAGAGCGGAGGGGCATACAGACGGAGACTTTTGATGGATTTTCGGTGCTGGTTCCAGGGGACCGGACCATGCAGTGTGCCAGGTATGTGCCAGCCTTGGCAGTGACGATGGGGACATACACCCTGACAGATCATTTCTTTGTGGTGGACATTTCGGACACCAACGTGATACTGGGGGTACAGTGGCTTATCACATTGGGGAAGGTCACCACTGACTGGGAGACCTTGGAGATGGAGTGGATGGACAAGAAGACTAGGAGGCATGAGAAGATTCGGGGGATGCACACCTACCCACCACAGAGAGTTTCAACACACTGGATGGACGCAGATTTCCGGAAGGGGGACATAGAGTGGGCAGTGGAGCTGCGTGTGTCGGAGGTAGGATCTATAGGGCAGGCCGTACACCCAGATGTACAGTCCATTCTTGACAGGTATGCTACGGTATTTGGGGAGATACCACCAGGACAACCACCAGATTAGGGGTTTGAGCACACTATTGAGCTGGAGCAGGGTATCCAGGCTGTTATCACTACACCCTATAGGCACCCCAAAGCCTATCGGGATGAGATTGAGAGGGCTATCCATGAGATCTTAGCTCTTGGACACATCCGTCCTAGCACCAGCCCCTTTGCTTCTTCAGTAGTGATGGTGAAGAAGGACGACACGTTGAGGATGTGCATTGATTACAGGGCCCTGAACAAGAAGACCATGAAGAACCGGTACCCCATCCCACGGAATGATGAATTGATGGATGAGCTGAGGGGGGCCAAGTTCTTCTCAAAGATTGATTTGAGATCTGGGTACCATCAGATTCGCGTGAGGGAGTAGGACATTCCCAAAACCGCTTTCCAATGTCATTACGGCCATTTTGAGTTTTTGGTGATGCCTTTTGGGCTAACCAATGCCCCGGCCACTTTCCAGTCATGCATGAATCACATCTTCTGCAGTCACTTGAGGAAGTGTGTGTTAGTGTTTTTTGATGACATATTGATCTACAACCGGACATGGGAGGAGCATCTCCAACATATAGAGGCTGTATTGCGCATTTTGGAAGAGCATCAGTTTTATGCTAAGCTCTCCAAGTGCGAGTTTGGGTTGACCGAGACGCTCTACTTGGGGCACATCATTGGGGTGGATGGAGTAAAGGCTCATGAGGAGAAGATCAGGGCCATCAAGGAATGGCCGGAGTCGAAGAATGTGACGGAACTTCAGGGATTTGTGGGTATCTGCACCTACAACCGAAAGTTCATCAAGGGATTTTCCCAACTTGTTGCACCCCTTACAGATCTCACCAAGAAAGGGGCATTCAGTTAGTCAGATACAACGCAGAGGGCTTTTGACAAGCTCAAGGAGGTGATGAGCAACTACCCAGTGTTAGCATTGCCAGATTTTACATAGCCCTTTGCCTTGGAGTGTGATGCATCGGGGGAGGGGATAGGCACAGTGTTGATGCAGGGAGGCCACCCCATAGCTTTCGAGGGCCTGAAGCTATTGCCACATGAGAGGTTGTATGCGATATACGACAAGGAGATGTTGGTCATCATGCATGCATTGGCCAAGTTTTGTCAGTACCTGGTAGGGAACAGATTTAGAGTGAGGACGGATCACAACAACCTCCGATTCTTTTTAGAGCTGGAACAGTTGCAGGAGAGGCAACAAAAGTGGGTCAGCAAGATTCAGGCTTATGACTTTGACATCGAGTATGTCAAGGGAAAGAACAATGTTGTGGCAGATGCACTTTCCCGCAGACCAGCAGCGTTGTCATTGATGAGTTTGGACACAGATTGGAGGGCTCGACTGTTGGTAGAGTACTCCAAGGACCGTTTTGCTTGTGAGATTTTGGATGGTCAGGTGACAGATGACAGGTATAGAGTGATGGACGAGGTGATCTATTATAGGGACAAGATCTTCTTGACTGAGGGCTCCCAGCTAAAGAAGAAGATATTGCACGCCTCGCATGATTCTCCATTATCGGGCCACCAGGGGTTTACCAAAACCTATAGGGCCATCAGGGAGAGGTTCTCTTGGAAGGGCCTCAAGGAGGACGTGCTCCAATATGTTAGAGAGTGCAGGGTTTGCCAGTGTAACAAAAGAGAGATGAACCATCCGGTAGGATTATTGCAGCCTCTTCCCATACCTGAGGGGAAATGGAGAGTATCTCGATGGACTTTATTACAGGGTTGCCCATGGTACAGGGCAAGGATTGCATATTTGTAGTCGTTGATCGGCTGACTAAATATGCTCATTTTTTCGCCATATCGACACATTACACTGCAGCACAGGTAGCAGAGTTGTTCTTCAGGGACATTTTCATATTGCATGGTCTTCCGAAGGCCATTGTCAGTGACACGGACAACTGCTTCGTGGGCGGATTTTGGCAGGAGCTTTTCCATTTGGTGGGCACTGAGTTGACACCGAGTACTAGTTACCACCCCCAGACGGATGGACAGACCGAGATAGTGAACAAGTGGCTGGAGGGCTACTTGCGTAACTATGTCAGCTGGCAGCAGAAGGCATGGTTGAGATGGTTGCACTTGGGGGAGTACTGCTACAACAACACTCATCATATGTCCATTGGTATGTCTCCGTTTTATGCATTGTATGGATATCATGCTTTATCTTTTGTTGACATGATGTTTGGTGCTAGCAAGGCTCCTAGAGCCAAGGATTGGATCTAAGAGAGTCAGGATATACTCCGAGCTCTCAGGGATAACATGGCTACAACACAGAACCAACAGAAGTTGTACGTCGACAGGGGACGAGTTGAGAGGCAGTTTGAGGTAGGTGACTTGGTTTATCTACGCTTGCAGCCATATCGGCAGTCCACGCTGAAGCAGAAGGGGGCTGAAATGCTCAAGCCTCGCTTCTATGGACCGTACAGGGTGATACGCAGGATAGGACAGGTTGCGTATGAGTTGGAGCTACCCAAGGGTATCAAGATTCACAACGTTTTTCACGTATCATGCTTGAAGAAGGCACTGGGGCAGTAGGTGACTCTGACAGAGGAGCTCCTGCCCACAGATGATGACGGGCACTTGGTGCTACAGTCGGAGGCCATTATTGACACTAGGGAGAGGCAACTACGGAGCAGGACAGTTAGGGAGTACCTAGTGAGGTGGAGGAATTTACTGGATGAGGATGCCACCTGGGAGAGTGAGAAGATTCTGCAACATCCATCATTATAGTTGCTTGAGGACAAGCAACGTTTTGCCGGGGGAGACTGTAATATTCCCAATTAGCAATAGCTAATTGGAAATATTAATTTTGACTATTTTTGCCTTCATAAAGTTAAAATATAAATAAAGTGGTTGGAGGAACACTTAACTCACACTTAGGATAAAAATATTTCCTAAAGTCACTTAAGAGATATGTCTATTTGGCAAGTAGGGCCTAGTGGTCAAGTGGCAGCGTAGGGAATGGAGCAGCGTAGGCAGTGTGGGGCCCAGCCAGCGCAGAGTGAGTTGGACAACGTGGGCCAAGGGAGACAGCGCAGAGATTGGTGGGGCCTAGGTGAGGGAAAGGCTCACCAAGCATAAAAGGAGGAGGGGTCTCCTCATTCTCATTCATTCTGATTATGCATCTTTGAGATTTGTCTTCTGACATTGAGCACGCTCGCTGTTTAGCAAAGTCTGCACGTACTGTTCAGTACACCGGGTGTCTCCATTTGGATATCCCAACCTCAGCCCCGGGGGACTTCGAGTGCCTGGTCGGGTGAGGAATTTCATCCTTGTTTTGACGGAGGGAGTTGCAGCTACCACGGGAGGAGCATCCACTCAGAGAGACAACGCAGTTAGTGAGAGGGAGGATTCAGTCTTGTGAGGAGGTAGTTCCGGATCAGGGGTTAGTTGGTGGATTCAGCCTGGGATAGTGGGCAAGTGGCCAACCCTTACCTATTCCAACATTTTGGAGGAGTTGGGGACCATCTTTTGGAGCAAATCATTCAAAGCTAGCGTCCCTCCTTGAGGAATAGTGTAGGGCCTCAGGGGAGCCATTTTTGGGGGTCAACCATTTCTGAAAAGCTTTCTGGGCTTTTCTGGGTATTGGGAGTAGAGGCCATTCCTGAAGTTTCAGAATTTTCCGAGGCGGGGAGCAGCCCCAAAGATTCAGTCCATTGCAGCAATAACAGCAGCACGGTAGCAGTTCCAGCAGCTTGGAGATAACTCAGTCTTAAGTTCGCAGCCATTCCGAGTCACAATCTGGGAGTATTTCTACGCTTGCCTAGTGCAAGCTAAGGTGCCATCATTTTGATCACCTTTGTACTCATTTTTCTATCTTTCAGTATTAACAAAATGGCTCAGCGTTCTCCATATTTGTTATTGTTCATGTGATATCTCTCTAGTTGCTGTTTGTCTTGTTTATGTGCTTTATATTGCTGTATATTTCTACGTGGAATATTACATGGATCATCCTCACTTGGACTATTCAACCCTCAGGAGAATTTGGGCCTCTTTATATGTTGTTGATGTGATATAGGGATTACTTTGAATATTGGAGCTATTTTCTTGCCTTTGGGGAAGTAATGTTGGATCGATGAAAGGATGGTTCATGCATGCTATTTTGTAAGTGAGCTTCATTATTGATAAATTTCTGATTTTATGTCTTTTGTATAGAATGTATTGGAAATCTAGGGTTTTTTTATGGCACCATTGCTATTGAAGATAAAGTGTATAGAAACTAGATGTCATTATTGCATGCATTACTCATGAATAATATGTGAATGACAATTCCCTTGGGTGAATTTTTCAATTAGCTCTCCCATGTGAATATTGATCTGTAGCAGCGAAACTTGTATGATTTGGTCACTGTAGCAACAAAACTTGTATGCTTGTTGACTTAATAGCAAAAATGGCTTTAATTATAAAAATACACAAGAGGTATTTGTAATAATAAATATTTATTGATATGATATAATAAGATGATTTGAAAGTTACAATGAGGCCCTGCTTTTATACCTATGTAGGTGACCTTTCATGAACAAGCATGTCTTTTAGACATGCCTTTTCAGTTAACTAATGACTACTTAACATAATCCTAATTGATTATTTAGTAATTATATTTATTTGTATTTATCCAATTAGTTATGAATTATATTCATAACATTGCCTTCTTCTCGAAAAGCTTTGTCCTCAAAGCTTAATTTGCTAATAATTCCTTCTTAACTTCTTATACTTTGATTTTCCTTTCTAATGTTGGCTCCATGATATACCACAGTATTATACCTTATTTAATGTAAATCTTTATAATTAATATGAGACACGATGTATGAGGTGTCGTTTTGAAAACGCTTAAGCCTACCAATAAGATAATCCCTTGGTAACTTTTGCACGGCTTAATGCCCCTGTAAAGTTTAGTGCGGACGAATTTCTCCCCTTCCTATGACCCAACGTCACTGGTACATCCGTCTATATAACTTTTTGATAATTCTGTCTTGAATCCAAGGCTATCATTTTTTTTTTATTAAATAATTTATTATAAATATAAACTATATATATATATATATATATATATATATATATATATATATATATATTATATTAGTTGTAACTTTATAACATATATATAATATATATATATCGATAAAAAAAAACTGTCCATTTTTTAAACCGTCACACCTAATAAAACTGATACACCGTTTGTTGAACCTGTTTAATTTTTAACCAGCAGTAGCACGAGTCACCGAAATCTGCACCAACGGATATCCTGACACGGTCGACAGGAAATCACAACGAAAAACAACTCGGTGCTTTTCTTTGGCGATCTGACTTTCGAAGTTCATCGAGGATAGTATACGTGCACAACAAATTAAATATCGTCGTCTGCAATTGCAATCGCAACGGAAATTGAGAGGTAGCATTTGAGAAATACAGAGACTCTGGCAGCAGTCACGGATCTGCAGTGGAGCAGAACGCTGTCGGGGTAGTGGAATTTATGGCATAGCCAAAGATATAGCGGGTGTTAGCGTGACAGTGAGGAATGAGCCGAGGTTAATGCGGGTGGACAAGACGGCATTGTTTGTCTCATTAATGATATTTTTGGAATCTATTTTTCCAATTTGACCTTCGGTTCTAACACAAGGAGATGACGCCCTTAGGGTTTGAGAGACGTTACCATTGTTTACTGCTGAAACACTTCGATTTTTATCAATATCAGAAATCTGGACACCGAAAACCACAACTGATAACATATCCCTCAAATATTTGCGGCATTTACAACTGTGTATATTCGCAATATCCCTCCGGCAAGGTGTTCTAATAACATTAAATATATCATCTAACAGTTGAAATCTAAATTTATCATAATCTCCAAGGAAGCACCGCATCATATACAACAGAGGATTAGATGACAAATCAAACTGATAAATATTTCCACCATGCAGTAGCGTGCAAGCATTCGCATGGTATATTGAATCAATAAACCTTGAAGGTGATCTTTTTCTCTCATACAATTCTAACTGAAACAACTTGTTTGCCGCATCACCATTTTCAGCAATTTTGTCTGCCCCAACAACTATTGCATCTACACGGCCTGATTTTTGCAATGCAGCAGCTGCAGAGTCTGCTACAAGCACCGCTGGTATATGTTCATGGATCAGTTCATATACAGTAAGCCTCGACCCTTGGTTATATGGTCGAGTTTCTGTGCAAAAAGCAGTTTCCAACAATCCCTCTAAGTGTAAGGCACAAATGACACCAAGAGCAGTACCATATCCAGCTATTGCAAGGCTTCTCGTGTTGCAATGAGTCAAAACTTGAAGATTCTGACGCTTCTGGTTTTGACATAGAATAAACTTTGCACCATTTGAACCAATTGCTTTATTGTCATTGATATCAGCCATCAGCATAACTTCAACAGCTTCCTGAAAAATAGCTTCAGGTTTGGACATATCATTGGCTGCCTTTAGCACCACATCATTCAACTTTGTTGCAGCATCTGAAAGATTGACTGCTGTTGGACGGCTAGAAACAAGGAATTCTATATGCTTTTGCAAAAATGAGATAGCATCATTCACACTCCAATCCACTGGACCCAAATTAGCAACCTCTACTGCTAGTGAAAGTGCAGCTGATATGGCAATTGCAGGGGCACCACGAACCACCATATCACGTGTAGCATGCCATCCTGCTGTAGAATCTTGAATGCCGATATAAACATAATCATGGGGTAGCTTTCTCTGGTCTAGAAGCTGCAAGCGACCCCTCGAATATCGGATTGATTGCAAAGTATTATCCTCCCCGTTTTGCTTCAATTCAGCAGCCATTTCGTAGATCTTTAGCGGGGTTTTGAGACTGTTGCAGAATTATTTCTTTACACTTAGATGCTGTGATCCAAATGTCTGCAGTGTTTGCAGAATCATCGAAAACCAATCCCATGTGATGTTTGCAGAGTATCGAAACCGAATTCCCTTGCAGGATAGCATTCTTACAAGAGACGAGGTCACCGGCACTATAACAATGCACATTTTCTTCGTCCTCCACCACAGCAGGTGGAGACAGAGTTGGGGACAATTCACCTTCCTCCATTTCAGTTTTCCATCTACCATGGACTACTTCATGATTATTAAACCTTCGATTAAAGGCATCCGATTTACAATCTGTAGCCCCACATTCTGTTTCCAATGTTGGTGATGCCCTGTCACTTTCCTTGTTTTTGATAAAGTTAGTTTCACGTATTCTAACTTCCTTAGGGGGTTCATCACGTTCACAAGATTTGGTATCTGAATTGTTGTTTTTTTCTGATCCAAATCTTCTTCCTTATTATGGATTACTACAGAAATTTTTTTAAGACGGTTTGTGACTTCTGCACATGAATTCTCTAATTGCTGAAGCTTTTCTAGAATTTTATTAATTTTTTCTTCAGGTTCTTCACGTAATGGCACATTGTTTGGTAAACAATGTTCCCGGGCTTGTATACTATGTTCATAAGCTTGTAAGACGATGTTGTGCGACATGGCTTCAACTTGGCTTCGATATGGCTCTGTTAGCTTTGATATGGCTCTGATACCACTGTAGCAGCGGAACTTGTATGATTTGGTTACTGTAGCAACAAAACTTGTATGCTTGTTGACTTAATAGCAAAAATGGCTTTAATTATAAAAATACACGAGGTATTTGTAATAATAAATATTTATTGATATGATATAATAAGATGATTTGAAAGTTACAATGAGGCCCTACTTTTATACCTATGCAGGTGACCTTTCATGAATAGGCATGTCTTTTAGACATGCCTTTTCAGTTAACTAATGACTACTTAACATAATCCTAATTGATTATTTAGTAATTACATTTATTTGTATTTATCCAATTAGTTATGAATTATATTCATAACATGATCCCTCACAAAGGTAATAGTTAGGGTTTTGTTGCTATGCCATCGAAATATTCTTGCTCCTTTGCAAGGATTAGCCAATATTTAACATCCATAGGCTCCATTCACCCAAGGACTAGGCACTATCTTTGTCTAATAGGTGATCAACCTTTCTTTTATCCACAAATCAAATTTCAGACCTTTTCTCTCTCTCTCTCTTATTTCAACCCTTTTATGGATAAGCAGCCTAGCTAGGGTTTGGAGTGAAATTGGCTAGAAGAATAATTTTTGGCATTGGAAGGATGCAACATCAAGAGTAGAAGTGGTTGCCTCAAAATCATTCCTTTTGGTGGCTAATCTCTCCATTTTCCTGCAAAATTTCTTTTGCCATAGGTTAAACCCTAGCTTGGCTAAGCTTAAACTCGAGCGCTTCTTGAAGGTTTCATGTGCCATTGTCTTGTTGGAATACATTATTGGAAACCTTTTCTTGGCACCTTGATCTAAGGCCGTTCCATTTTACACACCATTACTTAAGCCCTAGGTCTAGTGTGCCCTTGATTGGCCTCTCAAAGGGATGCAAATTGCCTCTTCATCATTGTTTGAGCCTTGTACTTAAGTTGGGTTATCCTTTTGAAGCCTATTGTGTCAGCTTGAACCTCTAAGCCTAGAATATCTCGTGTAGGTGACCTATGTATTGGGAATCCTCCCATTGGTGAAAATCTATCAAGAGGAGGGGGTAGTGGTTGTGTTGACAATGGGTTGCTACCTTATTGTTCTCACTTGGTCTAGTGATTGCCTTGTAAGGTACCCCTCTACAAGACCTGCTAGATTTTGTGGCAACAAGTTTATTTTGGACTATGAGGTTAGCTCACTATTTGCTTTTTGTACGTTGTGGCAGGATGAGTTATGCCATTAGCTCTTGGCTAAGGGTGCTTTGTTGATCAATGATGCCCAATCTACAAATCCTATAGTATACTTCAATTTTATGTGTGTTGGTAGCATTATGGAAGAAGTTATGATATTCATTATATACAACCTTTTGGTATTTGCTTGTTGTTTGTCAAATTTTCCCTGTAAATATAAGACATTTTTCAAAAAAAAAATGTTGCATTTATTTGTTCGGTGTTTGGAAGTTATGTAATATTCTTTTCTTGTACTATGTAATGACATTCCATCTTCTAATGATATATGAATGAGCCCAATCTTTCTCATTCTTATGTGGTATTCCACATTTGTGTGTGTAACTAAGTTGCACTGAAACAAATATGGGAACAAATATGGATATGGGGTTTGAAATGGATACAACAAATTTTCAAAAAATCAGCATACGATACAGCAAGGAAACAACACACACACACACACACACACATTTCATATTACCATTCATCTTTTAGAATCTGAATTTATATCTAAAAATAAGCAATCATCGTCATGAATTCAACATAAACAAATCATCATCATCAAGTAAGCATAAACATTGTCATTATCATTAATGATTATTATAAAATTCAACATATTATCATCATCATTAGTAATGTAATCAGAATTGCTACATCCTTTGTGCTTTCGGCTCCAACTCCTTCAAAGAACGTGTCATGCATGGCAGATTATATCTATCTTCCTTGCATGGCAATTAAAAGGCCCAGGGGATCATTGGGATATTCTATCAAGACCTATTTGAACATTTCAATCTTCTCAACGTCAGCTTGGTCCCTTGACTCTATGCAGACAAAAGATTGGTTAGAGAAGATTTGTTATATTGGAGGGATTTATGAAATCAAGAGCAAAATCAATGACAATTAACAAAACCTTAACCAAACAGAAAATTAATCACTCAAATAAATCTCTTTACAAAGACACTCATTAAACCCTTTTGTTTGCATTTTTGAACATGTATATTTTTCTTAGTAAGAATCCTTGATAAATATATGGAGTGTCGTTGTTTCTAAAGATTTAGAAGAGACGTTATTAGATTGTGTTTATAGTGAGTTTATTTGCAAATCTGATTTCTTCATTTTATTATTTTTTAATGGCTATACAAATTTTCATGCTTTTTAACATTTTAAGGGTGGATTCCGATCACGATTTTTGTGGGCCGGATTTCCGGAAACGGATCCAAAAAATTTTAAATCCCTTGGAAACATATCCGATTCCAAATCTGAATTTTTTGATTTTTTGAAACGGCACAAAAATGTTTTTACAGCATTTTAGACAAGAATCGTATCCGTTTCTGTATCGGAAACGGGGATCCGCTTTTCCGGAAAATTCTTCAGGCATTTCCGGCAAAATTTTCAGGCATTTCCGGTAACTTTGGTATGTGAAACTCACACTTGTTATCATAGACTCTAGAGAATGTTTTGATCTATGTTACTAGAGATGATACGATAGAGCATTGTTTCTCCAAGAAATGGTGCACAGCCAAAAAAACATGATATAAACACCATTTGTTGGGTGTTTGTCCACACATAGTGGCTTTTTAAAGAAACAACCATAAAATTTCAAGAAAAGGCAAAACAAAACAAACAATCTCCTGGACATTATGATGTAAATGTAATTTGATAATTTTGATTTATAACATTGATATCTTACCTTTGGTAGATTATCCCTGAATATTGAATGGAATTTCTTGCCCTAGATTATCTTGTGGGTGTGGGTGTGGGTTTTGGGGGAAATGGTGGGATAGGGGGGTTGGTTTTTTATCCCAAATTTCTGGCCCTTCTTGCTCGTTCTATTGCCATTTCCAGTTTCACTTTGTGTTTCTTGTTACATAGGCTTTTCTTGATAATCATACAACTCTAGTGCTTGATCGGGCTTACATGCATAATATCCCTATAACGTCAAGTCTGTTGTTTTTATGTGTTTAAAATTTAATGTGCAGGGGAGCAGTTGGTAAGACTTTTGGACAATTAAGTGGAGAAGCTTTCTCAAAATTGTCTAGTTGTCTAACATAACCCTAAATTAAAAATGAATTGCTTTCATGGCTCATATGCGTGGGAGTAGGGGTGAACAATGAGAATGGTTAACAATACCAATTCCATTTATGAGAAAACAGTCCAAACAGTAATGAACTTTGATGATCTCCTGGGAATGACGCTAACTAGTGTTTTTTTGTCATAATGAAATATTTATTTGGAATGAAATATTGCCTTTTAGTACAAAGCTTGACCTCTTCTCTGTTGAGATGATAGGCTCATCACTTGTGCTGAGTTTGTTGTCCCAAAATTCTGGCATCTGTTCCACTTGTTGTCATTTCCCATTTCATTTCCTTTTCTTGTAACATAGGCTTCTTTTGATAATCAGACAACCCTAGTGCTTGGTTAGGCGCACATGCACACTAGCCCTATAATGTCAAGTTTGTTGTCTTCATGTGTTTAAACTTTGAAGTGCAGGAGGGAAGTCTGTAATTCCCTTTGTACTCTTTGGCCCCATTAACATACTTTTGGGGTTATCAATTAATAAAATTATCTTCTCTTTCTCTCTCTCGCTCTCACAATTGTCTAGTTTTCTGACATGTATTTGGATTAAAAATAAATTGCTTTCATGGCTTAAATGCATGAGAGTAGGGGTCAACAATGAGATTCATTAACAATACCAATTCCCTTCATGAGAAACAGTTAAAATAGGATTGAACTTTGATGATCTCCTCGTATTGACCCTAACTAGTGTTTTCTAGGTGATGTTAAAAGATTTATTTGGAATGAAAGATTACATTTTAGTACAATGTGTGGTTCTTCTATGCTGAGATTCACCTTTACAAAAGCCATATTTTTGACTTGTACAGGGTGATTTTGGTTTTTTTAGGGAAGTTATTGATGGTGTATGCCAGTTTTGGGCAAATGAAAATTGTTTACAGGACACATATAGGTGTTTTATACTGTTTTTGTGGCGTTAAAAGTCTAGTCTATTAACAGATCTTTCAATTTTCAAACTTATTATCTTTATGGAAATCGATTTAACTTTTAGAACTCCAATCTTTCTAGATTTCACTTGCACATAACTTTGTTTTGGCAGTTCTGTTAGGATGGCACGCATTTGGGTACTAGCTTCAGAACATACTAGTATTGCCAGTATATAAGAAGCTGGACAGAATGTTCCCAAGCTTACAGTTATGCAGTTGTATTACAGAGAAACTTTAGTGATGAACTTGTTAGTCTTTTAACTTCTGAGATGTCCTCACTCATGTTTAGTCAATCTTATGCATATTTTATTGTAATAAGTAGTCTTACTGTTGTTGTTGGGATGCTTGTTCTACATTCCATCAAACAGGTTCGAATTGGTCTTCTACCTCTGGAGTTTATTCTAGGTTTGTACATATCTTCAAATATTCTTCACAAACAACATTGGAACTTTATTCCGATATTAAAATGAAAACATGTTTTTTGGTATATTTATGTCATTAGAAATTGTAGCTTTCATCAGTTCTGTATTTTGGATGTCCTGGATCTATTGTGTCCACTGTCAAGTTTAGCTGTTGTGAATTGTATCAGGCTCTAGTATCAAACATGTATTTGGCAAATTAGAAGTAACTTTGCTACTCAAATTGCAGGTCAGTTATGGGTAAAGTTTCCTTCCATAGTGGCATCTTTCCGAGCAACAACTATATTCGATCACATATCCTTCGCAAGAATTAACAATCATTCTGATATCCAAGCTGGGTATTTGGAGAGCTTTAGATTGAGGCTAACACAATACTCTGAGGTATATACTAAATTTTCCTGCTTCCATACAAGCCAAAAGGAATCCTATTTTGAAACCTCACTCATGAATGATTTTTGCATCCCATATATTCTTTTATGTTCCTTTTGTTACATTGATGAAGATGGTCATGACACACACATTTTTCTCACTCTGTATGTGTTTATTCTGCATTCAATAAATGTATCTCTGAGTTCAATAGAATGGCATTGTAGAAATTTTGACTTAGATCCAAGCTGGTTTCAAGATTAGTGAATTTTCATCATGCTTAATGCTCAACCCACATGTTTATTGCTGCTGTGATAAACATGAATATTTTCAAAAATTGAACCACGAGTCTACTCTACTTTTTAACTTTTGCTGAGAAAACACAAGCAACCCATAAATTTTTTACATTAGAGATTTTTGGTCAATGGACCCTGGAAAAACTCCAAAGGGAAAACCAGTGAGAGAGAGAGATATTCTTATTTCTTACAGAGAAATATTACAGCAATTAATAAGAGCAATACATGCAGACTTTTCTCTTAGAAATCATGCTGACAGTCCCTCGATTTTTGTGCCAGACATTCTCGGAAATTTGTGCCACCTGCTGTAATCTAACAACATAAAATGCACCCTCGAATTTCATGCCTAAAACTGCTTAGAATTTCATGCTCGACTCCTCGATTTCTGTGCTTCTGACAACAATTAATTCCGGTCAGTCCCCTCGAAATCCATGCGACACACTCTAAATTTACGCTGCTTTTGACAGCAATTAATTCCTGTCAGTTCCCTCGAATTCCGTGCCTGAATTGCCCTTGAATTTTGGCTGACTGCCTTGAAAACCACGCTGTTCCTAATGTAGACTGCTAGGAAAGTGCCTCAGTTTCTGTGCCCTGCTTAGCCTAAAAAATTGTGCCCTTTTGTCCTTGATATTTATGCTGTATCTGCTGCTGTACTTCCTTTTTCTGATGCTGTACTTTCTCTCTCAGCCTCCTTCTCCTCTTCTTCAAATCTCATGAAGATTTCATGCAAATGGTGGCTTTCCCCCCTTTCAGTTTCCTTTTTATTCTCTCATAATTAAGTGAGACCTAACCCTAAGATCCAATGGTTGAGATTAGATCTTAGCCATTGAGATCAAGGATGGGGATTTAATCTCTCATGGACCCATAAGCCACTTTATCCCCTAAGTGACCTTTTTGTTAGTTAATCCAAAAAGTCACTTTATGACTTTATATCTCATAAGCTCACATTAAATTTATTTCTCTTAAAGTTAAGTCAACGGCGTCATGTTGAACACTTTTCGTAGGCTACACACCAAGCCTTAGGAAAAATATGTCCTTGGTACACTTTTTCTTACACTTCCTCTTATTGAGGAATGTGTTCCTCACCACTCCGGCCATGTGTGTAAAGTAGACATGCTTGCCTCTTGGCATGGACTTTGTAATAATGTTGGCAACCTGCTCATCAGTAAATATGTGTCAAGTTGCACTGCTCCGTTATGAACATAGTCATGAATGAAGTGGTATCTAATCCCTATGTTTTTTGACTTGTCATGAATAATTGTTTAATATCCCAAAGCGAGATATTTTGCTTTAACCCGAATTTCACCTTTAAATTATCATTCATTTAACAGAAGATTGCCGTGTAAAATAAAAAAGACAGAGCATTGCAACCTAATGACATAATGAACAGGAAAATTCTTAGCTTTTATTACAATGGATAAACTGGGTTACATGTAATACAACCAAAATAGTTGAGATGAACGCTGACCTCCAAGATAATCTGTTGTGCTGCACCGGCCTCCAAAACTGAACTGAACTGCCATTGCTAAGCTCTGCTATGAATTCTAGATGAAGTCATCAAAGGGGAGATGGGTGCTCACCCAATCTCACTAAATCACTTGAGGGTTTCTGTCCTGGGGCTATCAAGGAAGTAGAGAATCGAGTTCCCCATTGGAAATACTGAGAGGGGGGTGAATCAGTATTCCCTCTCAGTATTTCTTTTCAATTGTTAATTTTACCAGTTAGATCACTTATATTACAACACAAAATGAATAATAATGAAATAGATATTTTTATTAATTTCTTCTTTACAATAAGTAAAGTACAATAATGATATAGGGCTCCAACCCTAGATGAAGACTCCAATCTTCTAGGCTCCAACCTGTATTGTGCCAAGCACCGACTTGGTCTTTCCAAGGCTCCAACCTTGTCAATTTGAGGCACCAGCCTCTAGGGCTCCAACCCTATCTCTGGTACAGGCTCCGACCTAGTTTCTTGAGGACTCCAATCCTCTAGGGCTCCAACCGTATCTTCCAAGGCACCAACCTTGTCTCTATGAGGCTCCAACCTCTTGGGCTCCAACCCTCCACTTCACTTTGTCAAAATATGTTTTTTTATTCTTCACTACTCCCAAAGTCTTTGTCAACGAGCCCTGTCACACTTAGTCTCCACGTCACATCATTAATGACAACCTTTTCTTCTTAGAAGGTGTCAAATTCTCTTCATAGTACCCAAACAATTTTTCCAAGTTACCTCATGATGGCTTCATCAATGCATCATCGTCTTCCAAGATCACTCAAGGCTTCTCAACAAAATATCTTCAATTTGGAACCTTCTTCAAGGTCATTCCATGAGGGGTTTAGACATGCATTACAAGGTCAACCAATGTCCTCAAGAATATCTCCACAATCTACTTCTATAAGTGTCTTTAATAGGTATGAACACCAAATCTTTAACAAGTTACTTCAACAAGACTTCACGTCTTCAAGATGTTTTCAAATGGCTCCAAGATCAACTCTATGTCTTCAACACTTCAAGAATATGTCTTTCAATTCCTTTATAGTCCCTTAGAGACAAGGTAGAGGACTGTCTGATTTTCTAGGCAGTGATCCAAGCCTCCAAAAACTATTTGCAAAGATTTCTTCAAATTCTGGTTCTCGTCTTCACAAGTCTTGCACAAGAAATGGCTTCCAAAAATGTCACTCAAGTTTGCTTCTGGTCTGCAATACCCTGGTCCAAAGAATGTCTTCACCAACTGCTTTAAAAGTAGACAAAAATGTCTCTTAATTATGTTTTATAAACTGCTTCAAATACAACTTCATATACTTTCAAAAAACACCCTCTAGAATTTTCTTCAAAAAACACTTGACAGCTGCTCCAAGTATGCTCTAAACAGTGCCCAATAAGCTTCTCTCAAAAGATCTCAAGAACAATGCTCAAAAGCTTCAACAATGCCAAAAAAAAGCTCCAAACTATGTATCACAGGTCTGTAATGTTTTATGCACTGATCTGAATTGCCCACAGATCTGTCCTCAAATAGAAACCTCTCAACAACACTATTCTGACCCATAGACTACCACAGATGTTGTCCAAATTCTGAGCCTTCAACGAGCTTTAAATAGTTACTTAAGTCTGAGCTAACTTGAGCTCTGTCCTGAGGCTACTCCACAATTCTGTCATAAATCTGAAGTCTCCTGCAATGTAGTTTCTCCACAGATCCAGAATACCACAGAAGTATTCCTCCTCAGCCTTCTTAAAAAATTACCCAAACAGTGTTTTATAATGTGCTCCTCGGCCTCCTTTTAATTCTGTACTCGATCTCAGAAAAGATCACCGAAATATGATGGCTAAATTAGGACGAAACTGTGTATTTATTGTGTTTTCTGCTCATCAAAGTGAAGGGGCACGTCTCTGGATTAGGCCGACATGAGTAGGTTAGCACAGGCGGCTCAAGGAAATTTTTTTACCTTAAACTTGAAAAATCAATAACTTTCAAACGGCTTGGAGTTTCGGGCTGAGTAATAGCTCATTGGAAAGGAAAAATTATGCTCTTCAAGATGGTGTAGGTGTCATTAAGGAATTTTGCCTCTAAGGTAGCCAAAAATATTTTTTAATGTGACTGATTATTTATGAGTGCAGAAATGGAGGCAGGGAAGAATGCCTTTGAGTGTAGGGCTTCTTCATGGTTTGATTTCTTTGTTGATTGTTTTCATAATCATGTCCTAACCTTCTTCAACGTAGGATCACCACCATCATGTCCTTGCCTGCTTCAACATAGGGTCATTAGGTCAGCTGTCCTTAAGATAGTGCAGAGATATTTCATCAATCAAATGCAGCAGCATTATGTAGTCTTCATCATAAGGACATCAAGCTTCACATTATTGGATATTTGTCATGTCATCATCAAATTATCGGAGGTAGGACATGTAATCATGTAGTTTTATCATCAAGATCATTGGAGGTAGGACATGTCATCATGTGTATGTCTTTTAGTCCTTCATCAAGTGTAGTGATATGTTATAGTGCAACATTATTAGGAGAACGAAGAAATAGTCTTCCAACCCTCAAAATATCTCCAACCATGATCATCATATGTCATCATCAAGTATCAAAGTGTATGGCATCATCATGACATCAAGGGTTATGGTCTAGATCATCAAGTGCATGCAACATTAGTTCAAGGACTTCTTTCATTGGTGGTTTGAATTCTTCATGATTTGACATCTTTATTGATGGCATGAGATCATCATATTGAACCAACCATCTCAAGAATATTGATGTCTCGGTTAATGCCATATTGACATCAATGACAACCTTGATTAACAATCCCCCCCTTTGTCATTGATGGCAATATTCTTGCCCTTCCAATATTCTCTCCCCATTTGACACAATGGCAAACGGGGTACCCAAGAACTCCCCCTATCAAGCTGCTTCTTGGCATGTTGCTTCTTCATGTTTCCTTCATCAACGATAGTTCTCCATGTAAGATATGTTGCCCCCCCTATCATGGTGCTCTTCTTTTAATGGCAATGTGGTCCATGATAGGTGTTTTTACATTTCTTCATGTGATGAACCAACTCCCCCTTCCTGCATAAACTCCTCTTGCTCAAGAAATATTTCTTGCTTTGTGATCTATTGGAAAACATCTTCAACAATGGTTCACCGGATGAGAAGGGATTATGTTCTTCAATGCTCCCGAGAGATGATCTAAAAGATGATTGTCCATGTATGGCCCTTTCGCGGAGTGATCACAAGCTCCCCCCTAACTATATGCATGGTCTCCTTTTTGGCATATTCTTACCATCAAATACTTGGAATATCACATTTGCCAAGGATGTCTTCATCAAATCAACAACACGTGTTGTTGGTTGGACTGTTCAAGAGACTCTCAGATCCAATTTGCTTCCTTTTCCACACTTGTGTAACTTTCTTCTCTAGCTTGGTTGTCATAGTTTTAGCTTGTTTAGGGACCCAAGTCAAGTCACAATCACAAGCCATATGTCCAATTTTATGGCAATTGAAGCATTCCATTCTACTCATAAATGAGAATGCATGGTTTCTTCTTGCAAAGCTGCTTCTAGGAGATTGTCGGGGACCATTATATTGGTCTTTGTGGTATGCCCTACAATCCTTTGCCATGTGCCCAAAATTTGTACAAGAATAACAATAACCAAAAAATATACTTTTGTACCTGGAGGATGGAGATTGCGTTGATGTACTTCTAAAATAATTCTGTTTTGGGATCCTTTGCTCAAATTTATTGCCTCTAGCATTCTTGACACCATCAACATATCTTCTTGGAGTAGGGTTTCTTCCAATGTCATCTTGACTCTTCTTCTTGACTTTGCTGGAATTGGGGGCATCAATATTTCTTCCAAGCTTTTCCACATCCTTGTTGTTTGAAGCATTAGTGATTGCATCATTCTTGTTTGAAGATTCACCTGCATAACCAAGACCTGATTTATCAAGAGGAGATCTTTGATGACTCAAGATGTCATCTAGGGTTTGGGAGCTCTTTAGGCTATTGTTCAGATGATCAACTTCCTTTTTAAGGATATTAATTTCTTCTTTCATTTTCTTGCATTCTTCATCCTTCTTTGATAGATCGATCTCCATTTCTTGCTTCATCTTGGTTGCTTCACATGATTGAGCCTTGAGAAGATTGATGTCTAATTTTAGTTTGAAGATTTCTTCATCCTTTTCTTCTAGTTGGCATATCATGGCATTTCTCTCCTTTTATGCTTCATCAACTTGTCCTTCTATGAATGCCAAAGTTTCCATCACCTTCTCGGCTCCTTGTGCTTGTTTCCTTCCTTCTTCTAGTTGAGATCTAAGAGAAGAGACTTCTTCCTTGTATTGACCAATCTCTACTTCAAGATTGTTCAAGCTCTTAAGTCTTTGTTCAAGGTGGCTTGACAAAGTTGCTTCCCTTTTCTTTGCCTTATCCAATTGATTTGTCATAGATATGACTTCTTCATGATGCTTTCTTTTGTTTTGATGAATTTCTTCTTTAAGTTGGGCAAGCTCCTCATCTCTTTCTTGTACTTGAAGCTTGATAAAGTCAACTTCCTTCCTTGTCTTGTCTTGGTTACCATCTTGCGCTTTCTTCCTAAGTTCCTCATTTTCCTTTTTCAAACTGTTAATCTCTTCCATGTAAGCCATAAGTTTATTTAGGAGATCTTCTTCAAAGTCTTCTTTGTTCTCTTCATCTTCTAGGTCTTCTTTAGCCTTGTTCTCATCTCTCTTATCTTCAGTTTTCTTGATGGATTCTGGACTTCTTTCTTGTCCCTGCCCCTCTTTGCAAGAATCTTCTCGATCTAACTTCTCCTGAGCATTGCTCACTTGAGAAATTCGATCTCTAGACTCTGTCTCTCAGTGTTTCGGTGTGTTTTCCAAATGCCCCATCAAGTCCTTATAATCTTCTCGTTGAGACTTCAATGACTAAGATTAAATCGCTAATCAACGACTAAGATTAACTTGACTAGAAGATTCACACTCTGTTTTAATTAATATCCTTTAATTATTTTAATTTCCTAAGTTTAGACTTAGTGTCCCATTAAAAATATCTAGGGTTCTTTGGAATACATGTGCTTAAGCCTCCCTGCAAATTTTGAGACTTAAAGCACATTCGATGCTACCAGAAATCAACATTGTTGACCGCAGGCCAACTCTGTACTTTGATCGAGATTTGACTAGTTTGTTGACTGTAATTCTGAGGCAATTTCAAGACCGAATTTGGCCCCTCTGTTTAGCTACCTTAGGCTGAAAATCGGCCCCTTTGTTGCACACTGTGACTTTGGTGAGCGTTGAGCATATTCTCTCTCCTTTGACTAATTTGACTTGGATGTATTGAGTTCAAAATTTGGAATATTGTTTGGAAATATTCTGATGTACTTTTGATGAAATGAATTTATCTCTCGTAAGGAAAGATTAGTGGGGTTTTCCCCTTGTGTGTTTTGCCCTGGCTGCTAGCCTAAATATTGGTGTCTCTTGTCTCTTGATTTACTGTTCATTGTCATCTTTACTGCTCTATTGAAAAAAGTGTATGGTTGAAATTCTTCATGTATCACTGTTTAATGATTGGAATGCTATAAGTATCATTAGAAATAGTTATCTGTTTGAAAAATTGTACTAGTCTTGATTGCACTCGAAATTGGACATGGTATTAGAGCTGCGGTGAAGGGAAAGATCTGTGAGATCACATTGAAGAGCATTGAGACTCTGAGAGCACTTTGAAGAGCTTTAGGATTGTACATCTTACAGGGAATGGAAGGATAGGATTGACCTAGTTCTTTCATGACAGAAGGTCTTGGGTATTGTTACAGGAAAAGTTATTGAACCAACTGACCAAGCAGGAAAAGAAAAAATTCAGGAAGATGACATCTTGGCAACAAGCATCATTATAGAATATGTTGGGGATCATTTATTTCCCTGTATTGCTGATCATCAAACTTCCAAGGAAATGTATGATGCCATTATTGGATTGTACACTATCAAGAACATCAATCAATCTATAAGTTTAGGGTGTCAACTTCACAATATCAAAATGGTAAAGATTGATACTGTGGCATCATACTTCGTTAGAATTTCTTAAATAAGAGATCAACTCAAGGCCATTGATGAAGAAGTATGCGGCAAAGAATTGATAGTTGTGGCAATGGGTGGCCTTCCTATATCTTGGGATCCTTTTGCAACAAGCATTAATTGAAGAGAAAATCCTCGATCTTTTGACAAGCTATGGTTTGCCTGCACTCAAGAATAATCAAGACTCCTTTCTAGAGGCAAGATTGAAGATCCAAGTGAAGAAGCTTTTGTAGCCCACTCAAAGAGTAATAGAATAAGACCTAATTTTGGAAAATTTCAAAGAAGTTATGGTAGAAGACCTAATTCAAGACCTGCTCCAAGATCTACTCCAAGAAGGGAACTTGCTCCACAAAGTGGACATCCTCCTCCCTCTCAAGATAGAAGAGATCTAAAAAATATTCAATGCTATCGTTGCCAAGCATATGGTCATTATAAAAATGGCTGTCCTCAAAGGAATCAAGGCGACGGTGATTGAGAGAGGAAAGGGAAGAATCATGCTCTTGCTATTGAATACTCATTTTATTCTGCTTTTACAGGTTCCATTGCAGGTCATGATGAAATATTGTTGGTGGACAATGGTGCCTCTAGGAACATGACTGGGAGTCATGAACATCTCTTTGAATTGGTTGAAAAGAAGATAGCCCAAATTGTTGAGCTTGGAGACAATGGTAAATATGAAGTCAGGGGCATTGGTTCGCCAAGCTTCCAATTGGAATCAAGAGGTAATGTATCAATTAACAACATTTTATATGTTCCTGGTTTGAAGAAGAACTTGTTGTCTATTTCATCTCTTGAAGACAAAGGATATAGAATTGCTTTCGTTGATGGACAAGTTTTAGTATGGAAGAAGAATGCATCCTTTGAATCTGCCAAGGTCATTGGTGTGCAAATTGGAGGCATGTATCTTCTCCTTGGACATTCAATCCAAGCTTTGCTACACAACACCACTAATTTTTCTAAACTATGGCATCGAAGGTATGCTCATGTTCATTATAAAGCATTGTTAAGATTTAAATATTTTGTTAAAGGTGCACCTGAAATTAATATTGAACATGATAGAGTTTGCAAGGGATGTGCCCTTGGGAAAAAAGTTAAAGGAAGATGTGCTAGCAACTATAGTAGATCCAACGAAATCTTGGATCTTGTGCACTCTGATGTTTGTGGGCCTATGTTTGAGAAGACCTTGGGTGGGAATTTGTATTCTCTCTCATTTATTGATAAATACTCTCGTAAGACATGGATTTATCTCTTGAAATCCAAGGTTGAAGTGTTTGAAAAATTGCGAGAATTTAAGGCACAGGTTGAAAATGCTACAAGAAGGATCAAGACCCTAAGGTCTGACAATGGAGGAGAATATGTATCCAAATAATTGATTCTTTCTGCAGGGATTCTAGAATTAAGAGGGAGTTGATAGTTCGGTACTATCCTCAAGAAAATAGAATTGCGGAAAGGAAGAACAAGACTATTATGGAAGTTGCCAAGCCCATGGTTCATGATCAAGAGCTTCCTATGCTTCTTTGGGGAAAAGTTGCAAGAACACCTGTATATGTTCAAAATAGATGCCTACATCGAATCTTGGACTACAAGACTCTTGAAGAAAGTCTTCATAGGTGAAATACCCGATGTCGAACATCTCAGAATCTTTGGTTGTCCAGTTTATGTTCATGTGCTCAAGGAGAAAAGGACAAAATTGGAAGCTTCTAGGAAGAAATGAACTTTTGTTGGCTAAAGTGAAAATTCAAAGGCCTTTAGGGTCTATGTTCCAGGACAGCGTTCTATTGAAACTTGCAAGGATGTTATCTTTGATGAGGATGCTACTTTTTGGAAGTCCAAGGGTTCACACATGGACTCTGATGATGAGATATAGGTGGCCTTAAAGAATGTGGAATCGAAATCTAAAGAACTTGAACCGATGGAACAAGTTCCCGATGAAGACTCTGATAATCATGAATTTGTTGACTCTCCAAGAGCCACTATACCTGAGACTAGAAAGATACATGCTTGGCTTGAAAGAACTTTGAAGGAAGTTGAAGGACATGCTGCACCTCGTGGGACCTTTATGAAAATTTCTTAACTAAGAAACTCTATTGTTAAATCTCGATTTACGTCTCCTACTTGATTAAACATACAAGTTATCAATCTAAATATTCAGAATTAACAACGAAATAAATACAATTAACAACCTACACATACAACCATTTAATGAATAGCACGATCATATGACAAAGTGACACACAGATTTTTCGGACAAATGTCCCCGGAAAAACCAAATGCAGGAAACCGGTGCAACATATATGAGGGTTTATTATTATTAAGCATCAGTTTCTGAGTACATCTAGGGTGCCATAAACTTGGCTCACCCAACAGAGAAAACTTCGGCAATCGGAGAAAATGTGACATATACCTCACTCTCGCAAGTCCCGGCTGATCTGAATGAGCAACTGGTGAAACCCCAGCTGGCTCTGCGCATCTACTGCATCAGCCTGGATTGAGGGACAACGTCACCCTAGCTCTGTGTGGATTTGCTTCTACTGAATCTCGGTTTCAGCCCTGCTGGCTTAGAAACCCTTGCTTCCGACAGAATTTCAGACTTCTGCTTGGAGATGCTGCGCTGCCTCTATGTGAGCCCTGTGTGGGCTTGCGTCACCCTCTTGAGGGACTGCGTCACACCTTCTGATGGCTGTGTTGCCTCCACTGCGTCTCTACTGCGCTTGCTCTGCACTGTACTCTTGACCCTCATGGCCAATCACCGCATCTTCCCCTCACTGCAACTCTGAGTCACTTAGATCTGATCTTCGTCCGAGCACTGCTCCGTCCGAAGAATTCGATCTCTTAGACTCTGTGTGTGTTCTCCAACTGACCCCAAGCCTTTCCTTTATACTTTTCTCGTTGATACATCAACTGTCGTGATCTAATCTCTTATCGACGACTCAGATTAAAATAATGCTTGATCCGCATCACTTAGAACATTTCATCACATGTGATTAATTAATTCACTTTAATTTTTCTAATTCCCTAAGTTAGTCTTGGGGTCCTCATTAAAAAATTTAATTATTTTAATATCTCACACACCAGATGAAATTTCTCGAAATGCTTTCTGGGTTTTGGAGGTCTTATGTGTCTTAGCCCGTGCACAAAATTTCAGGGCTAGAGAAAACCTGATGCTACCTCAAAATCTCAACACTCCCTCTTAGCACGGAGTGTGCTCTTGCAATACATCCACACCATATATCACAAGATCTCGATATCGGTCTCTACGCTACTGATGCTTGGCCTACTACTATCCATCCATTGCGCTGCGGCTTTCTGTATTGATGCCCATGTCACTGCCACTGACACTGCTACATCCGTACTATAGCTCCCTCTCAATTTGTTGCATCATGCCACCAATAGCACTGCCACTGCTAATTGCTGCACTGCAACTCAGTTGCTGAGAAGTAAGCAACAGAAGGACCTCTGCCCAATGTTTGACAGACAAGTTAGTTGTGCTGCATCTCATCACTAAAACTCCCTTGGCTGCTGCTCTGTGTTGTCCTCCTGAAGCCACTACGCTATTAAAACTTTGCACTGCGTAAGCACTGCCTCTCTGTGCTGCTGAAGTCCCATCAACCTCTCCGCGCTGTTGCTTCTACGCTACTACTGCCTCTGCACTGTGCTGCTCCCTCTGCAGCATCCTAGCTCTACCTTCCGCTTCACTGTGATCTCCCGCACCCACTACACCACTACACCACTTGTCCTGCTACCGTCTTAAGGCTCCCGTAGCTCGTATGTGATCCAAGAGTTGGGCTCCTTAAGGATCCTGCCCCCTCCCATCTGCAGTTGCTCTATAGATCAATGTCGCCGCACTTACGTGGCTCATGAGCACTCATGGCTACGTCATCATCACTCCCATCGTCCTTTGCAGCTGCCGCCTTGGATTTAGAAGATCCTAAGTCCTTCTTCGGACAAGTGCTGGCGAAGTGTCCAAGTTCGCCACAATTAAAGCACCAGACCTTGGATAGGTCCCTCTTCTTCTTCCCTTACTGCCGTCGTTCCTTTGATGCAAGGGTTGCATCCTCCTCCTCTTCTTTCTTTACCTTGACCGTTCCGCTGCAGCTGCTTTGCCTCTTAGTAAATCTCCTGATTTCCTCTTGATGGAGGATTGCCCACATGTCTGCCCAGGATGGTAACTCTGCTCTGCCCAAGATGCTTTGGACAAACGTTTCCCATTCCTCGGTGACTGCATTCAGGGCAGTCCTCACCAAGAGCCCTTCATCCGGAGTCACACCCATGGCAATCAGTAGTCTGAAGAGGAAGGGATCTATCTCCTCACCCTTCTGCATCTGGAACAACCACATATGATTCTCCAAAAGCATCTTTCTTTGGATAGAGCCTCCTTGATACATCGTCTCCAAAGTTGTCCACATCTCATTTGCCGTGTTCTTCCTGACAATATGTGGCACGACGTGATCTTTGACTCCGTCCATGATCAAGTGCTTAACCTGCGCTTGATTCTCCTTGAATTTCTTCAGAGGATCTGGATTAACAGGAACAACTAGGACATTCTCAACATGGTCCTTGATGTCGTACTCATTCAGGACTGTCAGGATCCTGGCCCTCCAGATAACGAAGTTGGACATGCCTTCCAACCTGTCTCTAAGTCCATGAGAAGCCATCTTTGCTCAAATCTGTCAGAACATATACTCCTCTCCCTCTTTCTACTGCAACACTCAACAAAAATATTGGATCTGGGTTTCTTGGCAAATAAAAACCCTCGATAGTAGCTACTCCCTTCGACAAATGATTTCCCTCCCAGAAATCTTCAGCCAAAAACTACTAAACAATTCTCTATGATCACTCTCTTGATCGAATCTCAGATCAGTTTGGCGCAGATCTGCTGAGCAACTGCCCTCCTCCTGCTCTTTGTTAACTTAGCTAGGCACAATTCTGCACTGGCATAATCTCCACCACACCAGCAACTGCTAAAGATCTGAGGCCCTGCTTCCGGACCACGGCGATACTACACATCAACTCAACACTGGACTGCGTCCCTCTGGCTGGCCTTTGTGTGAGCATACTGGCTCAACACAGCCTTTGTGCCGCGACTGCGCAATGCAGGCTGCTCCTGCGTCCCTCTAGAAGGCACTGCACTGTTTCTGTGTCACTCAGTTGGGATTGTGTCAGCCCCTGCATAGCCTCTCCTGGGACTGCGTCCTCCTGATGCTGTGTTGCCCTCTTCGGATCTCTGCCGCTTCAGCTGCTCTCTGCAGCAAGAATTTCTTTAGCCTATTTTGCTGGAGATTCAACTTGATCTGCAATGCTCGATACCATGTGAAAATTTCTTAACTAAGAAACCGTACTGTTAAATCTCGATTTACTTCTCCTACTTGATTAAACATACAAGTTATTAATTTGAATATTCATAATTAACAACGAAGTAAATACAATTAACAAGATACACATACAAATCATTTACTTTATAGCACGCTCATATGACAAAGTGACACAGATTTTTTGGACAGATGTCCCTGGAAAAACCTAATGCAGGAAAACCAGTGCAGCAGATATGAGGGTTTATTGTTATTAAGCAGCAGTTTCTGAGTACATCTTGGGTGCCATAAACTCAGTTCACCCAACAAAGAAAACCTCGGTAATCAGAGAAAATGTGAGATATACCTCACTCACGCAAGTCTCGACTGATTCGGATGAGCAACTGGTGAAACCCCAACTAGCTCTGCGTAGCTACTGTGTCAACCTGCGTAGCCTAGACTGAGGGACTACGTCACCCTAGCTCTGCGTGGATCTGCTTCTCCGGGATCTCAGTTTTAGCCATGCTAGCTCAGAAACCCTTGCTTCCGGCAGAATTTCAGACTTCTGCTTGGAGATGCTGCGCTGCCTCTGCGTGAGCCCTGCGTGGGCTTGCATCACCCTCTTGAGGGACTGCGTCACACCTTCTGATGGCTGCGCTGCCTCCACTGCGTCTCTGTTGCCCTTGGTCTGCACTCTACTCTTGACCCTCCTGGCCAATCACTGCATCCGTCTCTCATTGCAACTCTGAGTCACTCAGATCTAATCTTCGTTCGAGCACTGCTCTGTCAGAAGAATTCGATCTCTTAGAATCTGTGTGTTCTCCAACTGACACAAAGCCTTTCCTTTATACTTTTCTCGTTGACAAATCAACAACCGTGATCTAATCTCTTATCGAAGGCTCAAATCAAAAGACTATTTGATCCGCGTCACTTAGAACATTGCATCACATGTGTTTAATTAAGTCACTTTAATTTTTCTAATTCCCCAAGTTAGACTTAGGGTCCTCGTTAAAAAAATTAATTATTTTAATATCTCACACACCAGTTGAAATTTCTCCAAACGCTTTCTGGGTTTTGGAGGTCTTGTGTGTCTTAGCCCCTCCATAAAATTTCAGGGCTAGAGCACACTTGATGCTACCCCAAAATCTCGACAACCTTCAGGGAAAGAAAGAAGCCAAAGAAGTATTTCTGGTTATGGAGCAATGATGTGTAAGATCATTGAGTCTGAGCCAACCACCTATGAAGAAGATTTTGAGCATCATGTTTGGAAAGATGCTATGATTGAAGAGTACCAATCTATATTGAAGAATGGTGTTTGGGAAATCGTGCAAAGACCTAAAGGGAAATCTATTGCGTCTTCCAAATGTATCTAAGAAATCAAGCATGCAATTGATGGAAGTATTGTGAAGTACAAGGCAAGATTTATGGCAGTGGATTCCCCTAAAAAGAGGGAGAAGATTATGAAAATGCATGAAGATTCCCTGGAAAAAGCCTCGAAGTGAAAACCAATGCAACAGATGAGGGTTTTATTATTATTTAGCTGTTTAGGAGAAATTACAACTGGTTTCCTTTCACTGGAAAACCTCTGGAAAATATTGATCTCTACTGGAAAAATTTACTGCAGACTAACTATTTCCCTCAGCTACTCAAACTGGCCCTCTCCAAGTTACTCACACTCTCCCAGGCTATTGGCATTGCATCTGGGAAATGCGCACTTCGGCCTCCAGAAATTCAATCAGCCACTAGGAACTCTTCCTAGAAAGTCGTTCTACCTCCCTCTGCCTCTGGAATCCACTCGCTCTTCCTTTGGAAAATAGATTTGGCCTCTAACAACTGAAACATGGTCTCCTCTGACAACTCGCACTGGGAAATATGGCTACTTGCACTAGCTGATGCGGCCTCCTCTGTCCTCTGCAGATGAATTCAACCTCCTCTTCCCTTCTCCTTCACACTGGAAAATATTGAAGAAATTTCATTGTTATGTACATCTTATTAATTATTAATTAATGAAGTTGTCCTAGGTTGTCTTAGGTTTATTTAAGTGAAAAGGCATGATCAAAGGTCATGACCCTTCACCAAGAGACACCATAAGGCTATATTTAAAGCCTTGGCCTCTCCCAATTGTAATCATCTCATCTTTTATCAATAATAATATATACTTATTCAAGTTTACCTGAGTTTTTACACTCCATTGGTATCGGAGTAGTCGCTCTTCAGGATCTGTGTGAGCAATTCACGGTCTGTCCACACAGCGATCAATTTTCCCTCTCATCAAATTCCCTGATTGGAATTTTTTTTTCCTCTTTGTCCCTTGCCGTTGCCTTCATTTCCTTGCCATTTTTCTCTCCAACCCCTCACCTCTTAGCCATCACCCGTATCCCCCTCACCCCTCGGCCCTCACGACCCTACCCAAACCCCTCACCTCTCGGCCCTCACTCCCCATTCCTCACGCACTCACCCATCCCATGGCCCCTCTCCTCTCACATTGCGACCAACCCCACAAAACACACTCACCCTCATGGTTCTCACCCCCGCTTGTCCCCTCCCACCGACCCCTCTACCCGCTCACGACTCACCTGCACTCGCCAGCTCCACGGCCCTCCCCTCATGGCCGTGCCCTCATCCCTCCTCGCCTCCCCTGCCCACCTCTCCTCCCCGCCTCCCCCGATACCTCTCCTCCCCGCCTCTCCCGCGCCTCCCTCCCTCGCCGTCTTCCCCGACCCTTTCCGTTGTCTTCCCCGCGTCTTTCCCGCCGCCCGTAGCCTCCCTCCCCTGCTGTCTTCCCTGCCCCCTTTCAGTCGTCTTCCCCGCGTCTTTCCCGCCCCCTTCCTGTCGTCTTTCCGACCCCCTCCCCCGCCGTCCTGCTGTCCCCACCGCAGCCGCGAACAAGTCTGCTGTCCCCACAACAGCAAACAAAAAAAAAATGCGTTTTATTTTTATTTTTTTGAACCATCGTGTCCGTAGGGTGTGGTCATTCAAAATTAAAATTCAATTTTTAAAAAATATATATATATATATATATATATATATATATATATATATATATATAGATTCAATTTTTATATAAACTTTAATTTAAAATTAATTTTTATATAAAAATTAGTTAAAATATATATATATATATATATCATTATTATTATTTAAGAACACAAAAAAAATGGAAGAAAAAAAAGAAAAAAAAAAGTGGCAGATAAATATTCAGCACCTCATACACGCTCAATGTCTTCGTCAATGTCGATGGCCGAATTCCAAAACAAATTGCTGGATCTTGAGAAACAGATTAATAATAATTCCGATGACTTAAGCAAAAGATTAGTCGATCTCGAGGGTACAGTTGTAGGACATTCCAACGACATCAAAAAGCTTCAAGATACGACAAATCGGATAGAAAGACAAATTTGGTTAAATCATAGCGAGGCCACAGAAAATCATAGCCAAGCAATGCAAAAGCTAACAGAACTCTGCGACAAGATAAATCAAACACAACGACCAATATTCCCCAATATGGAACATAATCAACAGAACAATTCAGCAGATTCAGGGAATTCAAAAGAGCATCATGAAAAAACCGATTCCCCACACCATCACAAAGATAGTAGTGTAGATTCTCAAAATAAGTAGCTCTGGAATGCATTTGCTAATCAATACCCCTTTCTCGTTCCACTGTTAGCATATCATCGAAGAGCAAAAATCGAGTTACCCGAGTTTGACGATAATGAAAAAATAGCGTTGCATGGCTTAATAAGCCGAAGAATATTTTGAGATTTATGACATTAATAGTGATGACGAAAAAATTAAGCACGCTTCCATGAAAATGGAAGGAGAAGCATATAATTGGTATATGTGGTGGAAGAAGACGACGTTTGCTATTAGTTGGACGAAATTTAAGGATGCATTCTTTAAAAGATTTCAAGGTATAAAAGAAGAAATTTTTTTTTACAACATTCATCAAATTACGCCAAAAAGGAGATGTGGATGAGTACACTCGAGAATGGGAGACCTTAGCGACACGAGTACCTGGATTGTCAGAATCTCATTTAATCCAGTCTTTCATCTCAGGACTTAAAATCCATATACAAGAAGAGCTCGAACTTCACGACATTACATCAGTAGAACTAGCAAGGAAAAAAGCAAAAGCCGTTGAAAAGAAGTTTGAAAGGTTATCTTGGTCAAAATCAGAAAGAGTATATTCGCGACGAAGATTTCCTCAATCTGAAAATATAGATAACACAAAATATGTCCCACCCCATCTTCGTGAAAAAGAAAAATCCAACGTGGAAATACAAAGGATGAGAGAGGGCAAATGCAAACGTTACGTGAAAAGTCGGACCCTAAGCATAGGTGCGCTAAAGGAAACGAGACAAAGAATCTGTATAACTGTGAAGCAACTAATGACTCTAACAATGATGAATCAGATGTAGCCACCCCAGAGTTCCCTCCAGAACTAGATGACGGAAGCATTCCGCAAATGTCCTTATCAGCTATGACAGGTTTATCACAACCTCACATACTAAAACTAAAAGGACATATTAAGAAGAACAACGTAATGGTTCTCCTTGACACCAACAGTACCCACAATTTTTTTGATTTGATTATGGCCAAAAAACTCAACATCTTTACGTTTCCCATGCCCAATATGAAGGTAATGGTGGCCGATGGTAAGAAGATTGAGAAGGTAGGGAAATGCCATAAGGTCAAATTGCAGATTCAAAATTTTAATTTAGAATCCCCTTCTACATCGTACCATTACGAGGAGTAGATGTGGTCTTAGGAATTCAATGGCTACAAAGCTTAGGTACTTATTCTGCCAACCATTAGAAGCAGTTTATAAGCTTTAAGTGGGAAGGGCAGAAGCACAAGTTATATGGATTCCAAGCACCAGAAAATCAAATCGTATCATCATCCCAGATGATGAAGATGATTCGAAAAGGAGCGCTAGCCTATATAGTACAATGTCATCAGTTAGAAATGTTATCTACAAAAAGGATCAGCGAAGGGTAACCAGAAGTACAAGGACTAGTTCAGAAACACGAAAAAGTATTCCAAGACCTGCCAATGAAAATGCCTCCTATTATGGAAATCGAACATACAATAGAAGTCAAGGCAGGATCCGACGCTATCAACATCAAATCTTATCGCTATGCACATCACCAAAAGATTGAACTTGAGAAGATGCCCCAAGATCTTTTAAAAATGTGGGGTCGTCTCAAAAAGCAAGAGCCCGCCTCTCGGGAAACCCAAGCATTCGTCAACAATGTCCATCATTACGTATGCTTTGAGGACAAAGCATCTTTTGAGAGAGAGGCAATGTTATGTACATCTTATTAATTATTAATTAATGTAGTTGTCCTAGGTTGTCTTAGGTTTATTTAAGTGAAAAGGCATGATCAAAGATCATGCCCCTTCACCAAGAGACGCCATAAGGCTGTATTTAAAGCATTGGCCTCTCCCAATTGTAATAATCTCATCTTTTATCAATAATAATATATACTTATTCAAGTTTACTAGAGTTTTTACACTCCATTCATCCTGACTTTTGCTCCCAAATCTCTGATAAACCCCTTGCTACTGATGCTTACCTAGCTTCAATTGTGCCCTTATTTAATACCTGCAACTGGGTAGTCTAACTGCTCAAATGTTAGTCGATGTGTCTTCTCCAAGCCCTTCGACATGCTCTTATAATTTCCCGTTGGAGTCTCAACGGCTATGATCATATCCCAACCGATGGCTAAGATTATCTTGACTCCATCAATTAACTTTTCCGGAAGTCTCTAGAGCAAAATCGAACTTCTCCGATTAATTCACTTTGATTAACCAATTTTCCTAAGTTAGACTTAGGAAATATTTAATTATTGACTAATTGATTTGATTGAGGTGTCTCCAAATCTTTTCTCGTGAAAGCTTTTTTGGGTTTTGGAGATCTTGTGTTCCTTAGCTTCTTAGACATCATAGAGACTAGAACACCTGTCTGCTGCTACCATAATCCAACATATGGAACTGGCTGGTTCAGTACAAAACTGGACAGTTTAGTGAAAAAAGGCTGGTTCGATACCGAACAGGCCATTTTCAGTTCCAAACCTCAGACTGCGCCAGTTAGACCTCCTAACCAGTCAGACCGGCCAGTTCCACTAGTTCTGGTTTGGTTCCGATAAGACTCGACAGAGTAGACATGGATCATTCTGACACACTTTTAATATGATCTTTTATGAACCTGCTTAAAGCAAATAAATCTGTCACTTTCACTACGTCAATGGAAGCCGTATTGAAAGGTATAAGTGTGGGAGTTCTAATGCTGAATTAAAATTGATGTTTCCAAATTTATTCACCCTTGTAGTTTTTCTGAGAGTTGGTCTGGAATTGAATTGATTTGATTTTTTCCAACAAAGTTTTCTTAAAATCATTGTGCTGCTTGGGAGATGCTTAACAGTGATGTCAAAGTTTAAGCATTTTTGTTCATAAACCACTTTTTAGTTATATATCACGCATTATTTTCTACTTGCATTTTTCCAAGGATGTTTAAACTTTCAAAACCGTAAGATTTCTCTCATGCCAATTGATAATGATCTAATTAAGTTTGTGACATCTTTCACCAGAAATTGGATCTTTCAGGGTGTCAGCAAGTTACTGGCATGATGTTATATTTCTCCTTGTTTCCTCCTGGAACAGTGGACGCAAGAACATTTCCATCTTCCTTTGAGAAAACCAGGAATATATTTCTGAAGTTGAAGAGTCAGAGACAAAACTCTGTGGTGGTATCAGGTGCATCTTTACACAGGTCACATCGGATGGCATTTTTCAGTGACTTGCAAGAGTTGAACTTTTCATGCTGCTGGAGAATAGATGAGGGTGACATCATCAGATGGTTACAACTATCATCTCCATCATTAAGAGTGTTGAAGTCTTCTTATTGTTCCCAGTTAAAAGTGAGCATCTTGGATCAACTGTCAGAAGCATGCCCTTTAATCAAAGCAGTTGACTTGTCTGTGGATGTGAGCCCAGTTGCCCAGAAGGTTTCTGTTTTGAAAATCAGCCGTGAACAATACCTAGGTTCCCAGACTTTTTCAAACTGGAAAAGGTGGAGCCAGTCAAAGCTATCTAACTTGACAAATCTCTCACTGAAAGGTCGTACTGATGTAACAGGTATTTTGGTTTCTGTTTTTATTCTCTTCTGTTTACTTCAACCTTAGACAACAGAAGTCCTTAAATTAGAAAAGAAAGATGTTCCTTGTATAATTTTACCTGCATGAATATTTTTTCATTGCAAGTACCATGTAGCTGTTCAAGAACGAAAAACATTTCAATCTGAATAACAATTATTTCTTCAAAATTTGATTAGTTGACCACTGTAAATCCTCTAATTTAATCTATTCTTTATTGTAAATGATCCTACTACTGCAAAGAGAACAGTATATGAAAGCACTGAGAAAATGTTTCTTCATATATTCATGAAGCCTTCTTTTGGCATTGCTGGTTTCTAAAACAAAATTTCGATCAGTTGTATGAATTTCTATGTTGATCATATTTAGTCAGGTCAGTGTGATTTCACAGTTTTATAAATGAAAAGTCTCTATAAACTAATTTGTTTATAGATTTGTAATAGTGCAAAAGATTATTGATGCAGATGATGACTTGATAAAAATTGGGGCGCTCTCTCATTCCCTCACTGTTTTGAACCTTAATGGATGTATTTTACTCACGGACTATGGTATAGGACATCTTCTAAGTTCATGCAAGCAGCTACGTTCATTGCATGCAGCATGGACTTCTTTTGGGCAACATTCAATCAGAGAACTTTTATCTGACTCTGCTAATCATAATAATTCTCATATACTAGATCATGGTTTGAACTCAGATTCATCATCTTCACTTGTGGAGCTGGATTTAGGAGGCTGTAAAGGTGAGTGACAAATTTTGGAATCTCAAACATTCATAGATTGTTGTTGCTTTGTCTAAAACTAGAGTCTGATTTATGTCCTAACAAATTATCTGTTTTGGCTACTTTATGTGACAGATATAGATCGCACATTATTAATCAAGTATATGATGTCAGCATTCTCACTTTCTTATTTATCATTGCGGGACACAAACTTTGACGATGAAGGTCTCCATGCTTTTAAGGGAACTTCATTAGAGGAGCTTGATGTGTCCGAGACACTGGCAAGTGATCGAGGCAATCTAATGTTTATGTTGAAATGTAGTCCATAAATGTCACCAATAATATCTCCATAAGAACCAGTGTTATTTAGTTCAATCACTTTTCAAGTCATTCCTTTTGTTTAGAGTAGTACGTGCACATTCCATCAAGTATTCTGTCTTTAGTTATTAATCAGTAGAGAATTTAATTTTTTTTACGTCTGACCGATTGCATTTATAGAAAATACTTGCGTTATTTAAGCTGCGAACGATGTTACATGGAATTGGAAGTGTTGGAAGTTTTGAAAATATATCAAGTATCAAAAGGTCAATTTAAAAATTTAGGAAATGGAGAATGGGGTATACATATATACACACACTAGTATATGCTCATTGTGAGAATTCCTTATCCAGAATCTTACTGCAGCAACTGATTAGATTTCTTCTATTTGTAATTTAGCTGAACAAATTATTTATCGTGTACTACGGTAAATATCGAAATGAAATACACTGTAGTCTTCACAATCTAAGAAATTCCGTGGAAAGTGAATACAAGGAAAAATACTAGCACAAGTACAATCACAATGATAGTTATTTTTGGACAATCGTCCCCGAAAAAACCCAATATGGGAAACCCGGTGCAGCAGATGAGGGTTTCTTTATTTTTCTTCAGCAAAATCTCTTGTACAAAATATAACTAGCAGAATAGAAGAAGAATATCTATGAGAAATTTACAAACAATTTTCTCACTTGCTCCACAGTGAAATTCTGACCCTGGAGAGGCCCTATAGCTTCTCTGCGTCTCACTGCATCAGCCTTTACGCAGTCCCAACGTCACAACCTCTGTGCTGCCCCTGTTATTGCATCACAAGCTCTGCGCTGTCCATCCTCTGCGTTGCTTCCTCCGGTCTGATCCTGCACTCTCAGCTCTTGTTGATGCCCTCTCTCTCCAACCTGCAACTCTCCCTCTGATTCGATTTTCTCTTGCCGAACTTTAGCAGTGAGAAAATCGATCTTCTTGGGTAACTGAGTATCTGCCCGGTCTGCCAAATGCCCATCAAGTCCTTATCTTCTCATTGAGACTTCAATGACCGAGATTAAATAACTAATCACCAACTAAGATTAACTTGACTTGATCTCCGTATTTTTCTAGAAGATTCACACCCTGTTTTATTAATGCCCTTTAATTATTTTAATTACTAAGTTTAAACTTAGGGTCCCATTAAAATAATTAATTATTCTAATAAAACACAATCTGGGTGGAATTTCCCAAAACACTTTCTGGGTTCTTTGGAATACATGTGTCTAAGCCTCCCTGCAAAATTTGAGACTTAGAGCATTTACGATGCTACAAAAAATCAGCACTCCCTCTTAGCGCAAAATGTGCTCTAGCAATACATCCTGCCTCTAAAAAATCTCTCTCTACGCTGTTGATGTTTGATACTGTTACCCACCAACATTGCGTTGTTGCATCTATACTGTTGCTAAATCTGCGTACTGCTGCCAACTGCGACTGTACTGCAACTCTCTGTTATCTGTTGTTGCAGTATATGAGGACTCATCTGTTCCTGCTACTGGAACATGTTCTCAACCATACCCATATTCTCCCTAAACTGAATGAACTTAGCTCTTCCTAGAGCCTTTGTGAGTACGTCTGCTCCCTAATCTCTTGTGGGGACATACTACAGCTGTACTGCCCCACACTGAACACAGTCATTGATAAAGTGACAGCTGATATCAATGTTTTTCTCTTGATCATGAAATACTGGGTTCTCAGAGAGTTTGATACAACTCTTATTATCATAGTAAACGCTGGTCACTTCCATCCTTTTTGTGAATAAACTCACAAGCAGCTTCCTAAGCCATATGGATTCACACATTGCTGTGATGGCTGCCGTATATTCTGCTTTCGCTGAGTTTAGAGCTACCGACTTCTGCTTCTTGCCGCACCAAGAGAGCATTTCTGATCCAACACTAAAACAATACCCAAAGGTACTCTTTTGGTCTGCTGAACTCCATTCCCAATCTGCATCTGTGAATCCGCTCAATCTGACATCATCTGCTCGGGTATATTTCAATCCATATCCAACTATTCCACGCACATATATGAGAATGTGCCTAGCTACTGCCCAATGTACCCTTTTCGGTTCCACCATGAACTGACTAAGGGTGTTGACAACAAAACAAATGTCTGGCTTGGTGTTGACCAGATAAATGGGTGACCCAATGAGCTGTCAATACAAGGTGGGGTCTACTTCCTTGTCCCCTGATGCATCTATTTTCTTCCAGTGGGTGATCATAGGCGTTGCCATGGGTCGACAATCCTACATCTTGAATCTCTTCAGAATTTCTGTAGCATATCTTCCTTGCCCAAGGAAGATCTCTCCATTTTATTGCCAAACTTCCAGCCCTAGAAAATAATGCATCAACCCCATATCCTTCATGTCGAATTCTGCTTCAAGATTCTTCTTGCAGTCCTTTATAAGCCTAGATGATCCTGTAAGAAACAAATCATCTGTAATATTCCGAATAGAAATAAACAGTAATATAAAGCGACATACACAAGAATCTACAACAAATAAAGAGACATCACATAAACAATACAAAATATGGAGAACTTTGTGCCATTTTATTATATAACAGAAAGATACAATGAGTACAAAGGTCATCAGAATGATAGCACCTTGGTTTGCACAAGGCAAGTTGGAAATACTCTCAGAAATGCTCAAGGAATGGCTGCTCTGTCAATGACTGCGTTATCTCCAAAATGCTGCTGTTGCTGCTACTGCTGGAATAGGATGGCTCTTTGGGGCTGTTCCCCTGCTCAGAAAAATATGAAACTCTAGGAATGAGCTCTCCTCCAAATACCCAGAAAAGCCCAGAAAGGAATTCCGGAATGGATGACCCCGGAATTTGACCTCCCTTGAGGAATAATGCTATCCCAGTGAAATACATTGGCTGTGAATGATCCTTTGCAAATAGTGGCCTCCTCCTTTACCAAAATGATGGAATAGTGAAGAGTTGATCCCTTCTCACTATCCTGGGCTGATTCCCCTGATGAATCCTCACTCCCGGAACTGCCTCCTCCAAGAACTGCGTGATCTCTCCTTGAGACTGTGTTGCCCAAGCAAGTTCATAATCCCTGGCTGAAGATGCTATGGCTCCCTCCTAAAAATCAATAGATAGAACTCTTCACTCAAGCAGGCAATCGAAGTCCCCTGGGGCTGAGGTTGGGATCTCCGCTCGGACACACTCGGTTTGCTGAACAACACTTGCAGACTTCGCTCAACAACAAAAGCATGCTCAATGTCAAGAGACAAAATCATTGATGCCTAATCGAATGAGAGAATGAGGAGCCTCTTCCCCTTTTTATGCTTTGAGATCCTTGCTCTCACCTAGGCCCCATCAAAACTGCGTTATCCCTCTTGGCCCATGTTGTCCCTCTCTCTGCACTGTAATGGGCCCGCTTCCCTCACGTTTCCACTTCGTCCTCCTAGGCCCCACGTTGTCAAATAATTATATGCTCAAGTGACTTTAGGGAATGTTTATTTCCTAAGTGTGGGCTTGGTATTTCATCACCCACTTGATTAACTGATTTAACTTTATAAAAGAAAACTGGCCAAAAATTAATATTACCAATTAGCTGCTGCTAATTGGGAATATTACAGTCCTCCCCGCCAAAATGTTACTTGTCCTCAAGCAACTGTAAAGATGGATGCTGCAAAATCTTCTTACTTTCCCAAGTGGCATCCTCATTCGACAAGTTCCTCCACCTCTCCAAGTACTCTCTGACTGTCCTGCTCCAGAGCTTCCTCTCCCTGGTGTCTATGATGGCTTCTGGTTACAACACCAAATGCCCCTCATCATTTGTTGGTGGAAGCTCCTCTGTTGCAGTCACTTGCTGCCCCAATGCCTTTTTCAGGCATGATACATGGAATATGTTATGGATTTTGCTACCTATAGGCAACTTTAGCTCATATGCAACCTCCCCAATCCTGCGGATCACCCTGTAAGGTCCCTAGAACCGGGGCTTGAGCTTCTCGGCCCCCTTCTGCTTCAGCGTGGACTATTGGTATAACTGAAGTCGTAGGTAGACCAAGTCCCATACCTCAAACTGCCTCTCAACCTGTCCTCTGTCAGCATATAGCTTTTGTTGGTTTTGTGTTGTAGCTAAGTTATCCTTAAGAGCTCCGAGTATATCCTGACTCTCTTGGATCCATTCCTTGGCCCTGGGGGCCTTGCTAACACCAAACATCACGTCAGCAAAAGACAAAGCATGATATCCATACAAAGCATAGAACGAAGACATACCAATGGACATGTGGAAAGTGGTGTTGTAGCAGTACTCTCCCAGATGCAACCAACGTAACCATGCCTTCTACTGCCCTGTGACATAGTTTCACAAGTAGCCTTCCAGCCACTTGTTCACTATCTCTGTGTGCCCATCCGTCTGAGGGTGATAACTGGTACTTGGAGTCAACTCTGTACGCACCAAACGAAAGAGCTCCTGCCAAAAGCTGCCCATGAAAAGACTATCCCGATCACTAACAATGGTCTTCGGAAGACCATGCAACCTGAAAACATCTCTGAAAAACAACTCCGCTACCTGTGCTGCCCTGTACCGTGCTAATATAGCAAAGAAGTGCGCATACTTTGCAGTCGTTCAACGACTACAAAGATGCAATCCTTGCCCTGCATTGTGGGAAACCCTGTGATGAAATCCATCGAAATGCTCTCCCATTTTCCCTTTGGAATGGGAAGTGGCTGTAGTAATCCTGCTGGATGGTTCATCTCCCCCTTGTTCCATTGACACACCTTGCACTCCCTGACATGCCGGAGTACGTCCTCCTTGAGGCCCCTCCAAGAGAACCTCTCCCTGATGGCCTTGTAGGTCTTGGTGAACCCCTGGTGGCCTGATAGTGGTGAGTCATGTGAGGCACGCAATACCTTCTCCTTGAGCTGAGAGCTCCTAGTCAAGAAGATCCTGTCCCTGAAGTATATCACCTCATCCATCACTCTGTACCTATCGTCCGTGACCTGTCCATCCAGTATCTCATAGGCAAGACTGTCCTTGGAGTACTCCACCGGTAACTGAGCCCTCCAGTCCGTGTCTAAGCTCATCAGAGACAACACTGCCGGTCTGCGTGAAAGAGCATCGACCACCACGTTGTTCTTTCCTTTGACATACTCGATGTCAATGTCATATGCCTGGATCTTGCTGACCCACTTCTGCTACCTCTCCTGCAACTGCTTCTGCTCTAAAAAGAACTGGAGGCTGTTGTGATTAGTCCTCACCCTGAACCTGTTCCCCACCAAGTACTGTCGAAACTTGGCTAGTGCATGCATGATAGCCAACATTTCCTTGTTGTATATGGGATACAACCTCTCATGCAGCAATATTTTCCTGCTCTCGAAAGTTATGGGGTGGCCCCCCTGCATCAAGACTGCGCCTACCCCCTCTCCAGATGCATCACACTCCAGGACAAAAGGTTGCATGAAATCCAGCAACACTAAAAATGGACAACTGCTCATCACCTCCTTGAGCCTGTCAAAAGCCCTCTGCGCTGTGCCCGTCCAACTGAATGCCCCCTTCTTGGTAAGATCTGTGAGGGGTGAAGTAAGTTGGTAAAACCCCTTGACGAACTTCCAGTAGTAGGTGCAGATGCCTACAAACCCTCGAAGCTCAGTCACGTTCCTCGGTTTCGACCAATCTCGAATGGCCCTGATCTTGTCCTCGTGGACTCTCACTCCGTCCACACCAATGATATGCCCCAAATAGAGCATCTCTGTCAGTCCAAATTCGCATTTGGAGAGCTTAGCATAACAATGCTGCTCCTCCATAATGCGCAATACAACCTCAATGTGCTGCAGGTGCTCCTCCCATGTCCGGCTGTATATCAAGATGTCAGCGAAGAATGCCATCACAAATTTCCTCAGTTGACCACAAAAGATGTGGTTCATGCAGGACTGAAAAGTGGCTGGTGCATTGGTTAGCCCAAAGGGCATCACCAAAAACTCAAAGTGGCCGTAGTGACATCTGAAAGCTGTCTTAGGGATGTCCTAGTCACTCACCCGGATCTAATGGTAACCCGACCTCAAATCAATCTTCGAGAAGAACTTCGACCCCCTCAACTTATCCATCAACTCATCAATCCGCGGAATGGGGTATCGGTTCTTCATGGTTTTCTTGTTGAGAGCCCGATAGTCAATGCACATCCTCAGTGTGCCATCTTTCTTCTTCACTAGTACAACAAAAGAAGCAAACGGGCTAGTGCTGGGTCGGATGTGTCCCAGCGCTAAGAGCTCATGAATAGCTCTCTCAATCTCATCCCTGAGGCTTTAGGATGCCTATAGGGTGTAGTAATCATGGTCTGAATGCCCTGCTCCAGCTCAATGGTGTGCTCAAATCACCGATCCGGTAGCTGCCCTGGTGGTATATCCCCAAAAACTTTAGCAAATCTATCCAAAATCGACTGCACATCTGGGTGTACGACATGTCCTGTAGACCTTGCCTTTGAAACACGCAGCTCCACTGCCCACTCTATGTCTCCCTTCCGGAAGTCTGCCTCCATCCAGTGTGCTGAAGCTGTTTGTGGTGGATAAGTGTGCATGCCCCGTATCATCTCATGCTTACCGGTCTTCTTGTCTGTCCACTCCATCTCCAAGGTCTCCTAGTCTGTAGTGACCTTCCCCAGCGTGATCAACCACTGCACTCCCAGAATCAATTTGGTGTCCGGAATGTCCAACACAACGAAATGATCCATGAGAGTGTAAGTCCCCATGGTCACTGCCAAAGCCGACACATATCTAGCGCACTGCATAGTTCTGGCACCTGGTACCAGCACTGAAAACCGATCAAAGCTCTCTGTCGGTATGCTCCTTCGCTCTACCAACTGTGCATCAATAAAATTGTGGGTAGCCCCACTGTCCACTAGTACTGAAACACGCTGTCCCTACACGGTACCCTGGACACGGAGTGTCAAATATTTGGGAACCCCTTGCAAAGAAGCAAAGACTCCCCCAGTAGGTGCAAACGCTGCCCCTCCTGCTCCTGGTGGTGGATGATCCCCTCTCTGTAATACAACGCTGCCTCTTGCCTCCATCTCCTCATATGCATCCTCTTCCCCGCCACTATCGGAGAAGACCTCTATGTAGTGTGCCTTCCCAGTGGCATATCGATGTCCTGGTGCCCACAGCTCCTGGCATGTGAAGCATAGCTTCTTCTGTCTCAGGTCTCTCCGGGTGTCATCGTCCAAACACCCCCGACCTTGGTTCCCCCTCGGAGGTGGAACCCTCATGTCCTTCCCCTTCGGCTGGAATGTCAGCATCTGGGGGAAAGGAGCTCTGGTCCTGGGTAGAGCATCATGCAAATCTCTAGTCCTCCCAACTGCATCATGAAGTGGAGCAGGCCTCGTGGATCTGACTAACCCATGCTGTTTTGCCAACCCATCAATAAACATGTATATCATCCTGGTCGAAGACAAGTCAGGTACCATCACGGAAAGCCTCAAGAACTCGGAAATGTAGATGTCCGGGTTCTCGGTCTGTTTGAGCTTGGTCAGCTCAACAAAGTGCTCTTTTGGATTCGTCCGATCAAACCGCTCTACCATTCTCCGTGTAAACTCTGCATATGCTGTCACAGCTGAGTGACCCAGCGTGGCCATCCCGTGGAACCACCAATCATGGGCCTCTCCCTCTAGGGGCAGCGCTGCCACCTTGATGGCCTCTCCCTTTGCCACCTTGACGACCTCTCCCTCTACCATCTGATTGAGCTGGAAATAGATATCCAGCTTCTCCACCCAAGCCTTTGTTGAACATTTGGAGGATCCGTCAAATGTTGGCAGGAAAAATCTGCCCACTGTATGCTGCACATCCCCATCTTGTGTGTACCTACCCCCTCTGTTCTGGTTACGGGTTCTGCTGTCTTTCTTGAGCTGAACAAAATCATGGAAAGTGAGAGCCTCACCAAACTCTTGCCCATAGGACTGATACTCGGCAAAATAACCCCCCATATGAACCGGCTCTGGTTCCTGAGGTGCTCCTACTCCGGTGCCTGTAGCTAGAAATGTGGGCTGCTCCAACCTGCTGCGCTGTGAGCTGCTCCTGCAATTTGTGGGAAGTGTTGGACCCTTCTCCGATGTGAAAACCCCTTGGGGTTTCACGCTGTCTCTGGTCTGTGATAAACTTTTGCCCCATCTCTTCTATCCTCCTTGATAGCTCCTGCACAGAGTTTAAGAGAAGTTGGCGGAACTCCATCTCATCCTTCTCCTATGCCATCGGTCCTTCCTCCTCTGCGTCCACTGCTGGCACGCAGTCTCCCTCTCCAAAAGTGGCCTCAAGCCTCCGCTCTTGGTCCTTGTATTTCCTTCCCCGGTAAGTGATATATGGTTATCCTGTTGGTGTCATAGACAATCTGCTCCATAGGCTGAGCCAAGTCTATGAGCTCTGATACCACTGTAATATTCCGAATAGAAATAAACAGTAATATAAAGCGACATAAACAAGGATCTACAACAAATAGAGAGACATCACATAAACAATGCAAAATATGGAGAACGCTGAGCCATTTTATTATATAACTAAACGATACAATGAGTACAAAGGTGATCAAAATGATGGCACCTTGGCTTGCACAAGGCAAGCTGGAAATACTCTCAGAAATGCTCAAGGAATGGCTGCTCTGTCAATGACTACGTTATCTCCAAAATGCTGCTGCTGCTGCTACTGCTGGAATAGGATGGATCTTTGGGGCTGTTCCCTTGCTCAGAAAAATATGAAACTCTGGGAACGAGCTCTCCTCCAAATACCCAGAAAAGCCCAGACAGGACTTCCGGAATGGATGACCCCGGAATTTGACCTCCCTTGAGGAATAATGCTATCCCAGTGAAATACGCCGGCCTTGAATGATCCTCTGCAAATAGTGGCCTCCTCTTATACCAAAATGATCGAATAGTGAAGGTATGATACCTTCTCACTATCCCAAGCTGACTCCCCTGATGAATCCTCACTCCCGGAACTGCCTCCTCCAAGAACTGCGTGATCTCTCCTTGAGACTGTGTTGCCCAAGCAAGTTCATAATCCCTGGCTGAAGATGCTATGGCTCCCTCCTAAAAATCAATAGATAGAACTCTTCACTCAAGCAGGCAATCGAAGTCCCCCAGCGCTGAGGTTGGGATCTCCGCTCGGAGACACCTGGTGTGCTGAACAACACTTGTAGACTTCGCTCAACAGCAAAAGTGTGCTCAATGTCAAGAGACAAAATCATAGATGCCTAATCGAATGAGAGAATGAGGAGCCTCTTCCCCTTTTTATGCTTTGAGAGCCTTGCTCTCACCTAGGCCCCACCAAAACTGCGCTATCCCTCTTTGCCCATGTTATCCCTCTCTCTGCGCTGTCATGGGCCCACGCTGCCCACACTGCCACTTCCCTCACGCTGCCACTTCGTCCTCCTGGGCTCCACGCTGCCAAATAATTATATGCTCCGGTGACTTTAGGGAATGTTTATTTCCTAACTGTGGGCTTAGTATTTCATCACCCACTTTATTAACTGATTTAAATTTATAAAAGAAAACTGGCCAAAAATTAATATTACCAATTAGTTGCTGCTAATTGGGAATATTACATCATCTACATATAGTACCAGAATTAGTGGCTCATTCTCCACCATCAGATAGTAGAGATTGGGATCTGCATCACTCTTGACGAATCCCAACTACTGTAAGTAGTTATCAATCCGACCATACCAAGCTCTGGGTGCTTGCTTGAGCCAATACAGGGCTTTCTTCAATTTGCATACATGAGTTCTCTTTTCAGGGGTCTTGAAGCCTTCAGGCTGTTCTATGTACATCTCCTCTTTATCACCCCGTTCAAGAATGTTGTCTTGACATCCATCTGGTGAATCTCCCACCCCATTTGAGCTGTTAGTGATATGACAGATCTGAAGGAGGTGTATCTGGCTACAGGGGTGAAGGTCTCGTCATAGTCAATTCCTTCCTTTTGCGCGCACCCCTTTGTTGCGAACTTGGCCTTGTACTTATCAACGCTACCATCTACAACGTAGTTGATCTTTTAGATCCATCTTGATCCTACAACTAATCTATCCTCAGGTCTAAGTACAACTTCCTAGACACCATTCGTCATGATAGAATTGTACTCTTCTACCATGGCATCCACCCATACCTGGTGCTGTATGGGTTCCTGAAAACTAGAAGGTTCTTCTACCTAAGCCTACCAAAGCTTGGTATCTGTCAGGTTGTCTACGCTTCCTTTAGTCGGTTTTGGGAGCTCCGATGAACTCTTCTGTGTCCCTCAGTATTTGTCGTACCTCCCTACTGGTTCTACCACTGGTGGTAGGAGGCTCTCTCAATTCTTCCTTCTGTTCTTGTTGTTCCATCTGCTGAGAACTGCCAGAATCTTCTCCTCTTGAGCAAATGCTGGTACAGGTCATTGTACTCGATCCTAGTGTCTATCCTCTTGCTTGTCCTCCCTGCTGCCGCTGTTGCAGTTGGACTAAAGGTACATCTGCTGACTGATCTTCTGCTGGCATCTCACGAGATTTCTTGAAAGCTCTATCTTCCATGAACTTTGCATCTCGCCTTACTAGAATTTTCCTGCTGCTAGGAATGTAGATTTTGTATGCTTTTGACGTCTCGCTATAACCTACGAGATACCCCTTTTCTGCAGTCTGATCCAGTTTACTACGCTTCTCTTCTGGAATGTTACAATATGTCAGACTTCCGAATATCCTGAGGTGACTCACCTCTAACTTTCTCCCTGTGAAGACTCCTTCAGGCGTTTTCTTCCTCAATGCTTTGTGAGGGGTTCTATTTGTGAAATTTTCAATCTGAAAATACTACTGCAGTGATTGATTTATTTCCCCTACTTATTTATGATAAGTTTTTCACAGATGCTTTAGTAAATATTGAAATAATTACAACTGCAGCATTCACTTTAATCAAAAGCAAAAGAACAAATAGAACACATATAACACAATAGAAACAACCATATGAACACAGTTATTTTGGACAATTGTCCCCAGAAAAACCCAATGTGGGAAAACCAGTGCAACAAATGAGGGTTTATATTATTCTTCAATAATGAATGTTCTTTTACAGATAATATGACGAGCAGATCATTTAGCATACACTTGAGATGAATTTCCCGAGCACTTCGGAAAATTCCCGACACATGGTAGGCAGTCCTCCTCCGTTTGCGTCACTCTGCGTGGCCCCTTTGCGCAGTCACTGCGCTGGATGACGTCACTCTGCATGGAGGGCCAGTGCTGCTGCCTCCTCTTCGTCTTCCCTTCTACCTTCTTCTATCATTGCTGACTTCTCCCTCCTCCTTCTGTCTTTGCAACCCAACCTCTACAACCTCACCCTCTGAAATCAAATTCTCTTACTTCAGAATCGATTTCCTTTGGGTACTGAGAGTGTGACTAGCTTACTTTCCGAATGACCCTCAAGCCTTCTCTTATAGTCTTCTCGTTGATGAATCAACGACCTAGATTATATTCTTAATCAATGGCTCAGATTAAAAGATGACTTGATCTTCATTTTCTAGAAGATTTACACTCTGCTTTATTAATACCCTTTGATTATTTAAAATAATTAATTATTTTAATAAAGCATGATCCGTGTGGAATTTTCACAAACGATTTCTGGGTTCTCTGGAATACTGATGTCCAAGTCTCTCCCCAAAATATGAGACTTGGAACACTTTCCAATGCTACAAAATCAACACTATTCTGAATATACACCACTGTGTTACATGCCTCTGCCCATAAGAATCTATGCAAGTCTTGGTCATATAACATAGCCTTTGCTGCCACAACAATAGTTCTATTTTTCCGCTTCGCTACTCCATTCTGCTGTGGATTGTATGGAGTTGTCCACTCTCTTTTGATGCCATCCTTTGTGTAAAAGTCTGTGAGTCTTTGTCTGTATATTCTCCACCGTTATCTGAGCGCAATACCTTTATATTCTTCCCTGTCATGTTCTCCACGAGAGCTTTAAACTCTCTGAACCGACCAAAGACCTCATCATCAGTGTTTAGGAAGTGGATCCAGGTTTTTCTGGAGTAATCATCTATGAAGGTGACAAAGTATTCGCCACCGCTAAGAGCTCTATTGGACATTGGGACATAAATGTCTAAGTGTATCAATCTTAATACACCTTCTGCTTGGTTGTCACTTCTGGGAAAGGTCGCCTTAACGTACTTCCCTAGTACGCATGCTCTGCATACGTCATCATGCTCAGTACTGAGGATTGGAACTCTAGTGACAGTCTCTCTGAGCATCCTTAGTGCTCCATGGTGTAAGTGTCCCATTCACCTGTGCCATAGTTCATTTAGATCTTTTTTTCCATCAAGATTGCTACCTATCAGTGCAATTGGAGACTCGAGCTGCAATCTGTATAGTCTATTGCTTCGAGCTCCAATTTGTCTCATCTTCTTCAAGCTTGGATGTTTGACGTATACCTTCTTTCTAATGAAGTATACATCGTATCCCTTGTCCTGTAGCTGGGACACTGGAAATAGATTCTTTCCTAACCCGAGCACATGCAACCCATTAGTGGCTCTGACGCTGGTTCCTGCCTCCGTCTGAAATGCTATTGTGCCTCTCCCTCCTGGAGTGCATTTTGTTCTGTTTCCCATAGTGATTTGGAAGTCCATCTGCTCTTCCTGAGAGCTTGAGAAATATTTTTGTAGTCCAGTCATGTGAGTTGAAGCCCCACTATCAATGTACCAAACACCTGCAGACGCAGAACTTGATGAGCATGCGAAGTCTTCTTCCAATCTGGAAGATAATTCAGAGACATCTAGATTTTCTATACTTACCTGTGCTATTTTTCCTTCGATTTCTGATGCTTTTGTTTCCCAGCAAAAATTGCGTTCCACCTGAAGACTGCTCCGCGCTGAAGTGGCTCTGCTGCTACCTTTATCGCTAGCAAATTCCGATCCGGAAATATTTCTCTTTGTCGACTTACTCAGAGAGAGATTTTCCCATGAAAAATTGCCCTCGTGGACTGGATTGCGCAATCCTTTAAGGGATCGATTTACTTCCTACACAGTTTCCTAATCTCCCTCTTCTGTTCAACGCTAGCTCTTCTGGATCTGTTTTCTTTTGCTCTGATACCATGTGAGAATTTTGTTATCCGAAATCCTACTGCAGCAACTAATTAGATTTCTTCTATTTGTAATTTAGCTAAACAAATTTTTTATTGATTACTACGATAAATATCAAAATGAAATACACTGCAGTCTTCACAATTTAAAAAATTCAGCGGAAAGTAAATACGAGGAAAAATACTAGCACAAGTACAATCACAATGCCACGGTTATTTTTGGACAATCGTCCCCGGAAAAACCCCATATGGGAAACCCGGTGCAGCAGATGAGGGTTTCTTTATTATTCTTCAGCAAAATCTCTTGTACAAAATATAACCAGCAGAATAGAAGAGGAATATCTGTAAGAAATTTTCAAACAAATTTCTCACTTGCTCCACAGTGAAATTTTGATCCTGGAGAGGCCTTATAGCTTCTCTGCGTTTCACTGTGTCAGCCTTTGCGCAGTCCCAGCGTCACAACCTTTGCGCTGTCCCTGTCACTGCGTCAAAGCCTCTATGCTGTCCCTCCTCTGCGCTGCTTCCTCTGGTTTGATCCTGCACTCTCAACTCTTGCTGATGCCCTCTCTCTCCATCCTGCAACTCTCCTTATGATTTGATTTTCTCTTGCCGAACTTCAGCCAGTGAGAAAATCGATCTTCTTGGGTAACTGAGTATCTGCCCAGTGTGTCTTTCCAAATGCTTATCAAGTCCTTATAATCTTCTCGTTGAGACTTTAATGACCGAGATTAAATAGTTAATCAACGACTAAGATAAACTTGACTTTATCTCTGTCTTTTTTTAGAAGATTCACACCCTGTTTTATTAATGCCCTTTAATTATTTTAATTTCCTAAGTTTAAACTTAGGATCCCATTAAAAATAATTAATTATTTTAATAAAACACAATCCGGGTGGAATTTCCTAAAACACTAGTTGTTTCCTTTTGAGCAAGATAGCTTCTCATGCTTTGATTCATAAATCTATTTATCTTGAAAGCATTTACAATATCTTGTGCTAACATTTTCTTGTTTCACTTTTCAGGATTACTTTTTCTTTCCATTTGAAAGCATTTTACTTCATTTAAGCAAATACATTTTCATTTCAAAGAGCAATACTTTGATGGCACTGGTTTTTAATATGTTTCATGCTTATCTTTTGTATTGGTGGTTATTGCTTATATCACTTTTGCTTATAAATCTTAAAAAGTAATCTATTTAACTCTAACAACTCTCCTAGAAAACTCACATCTTTAACTTAGTTTTTCTTTAGGGACCACCCCCCATAGCTAACCTAGGAGATAGCTTAAACCGAGAGAGTCAGGATTTTTGTGACAGCCCCTTCTCTGAGATTCTTGCCACCAACCACACCTTATGGGGTTGAAGGCTTTTTCCACTGCCTTGTAGGTAGGTTCAGGCGGCAAGGAGAGTTAACAAGTCAGATTCTATGTGGATAACCAGAATTTGGGCATCTAGTTGTATTCAAAAACTTCTGCTTAATAATATCAAACCCTCATTTGCTGCACCGGTTTCCCCGCACTGGGTTTTTCCGGGAACTTGGTCCAAAAATAACGGTGTCATGTGTATTTAGTTTTCTTCTTGCTCAGATCTTGTTTCCGCGTTTATATTTCCGTAGTTTATTTAGGTAGTGAAGGTTGCAGTGTATTTGCTTCAGTATTTACTTCTAGAACACAGTAAATAGCTTGCATGATTAATCAAGTAGAAGAAGTAATATCAGTTTGCTGCAATAGGGATTCCGGGTTTAGGAATTTTCACACTGTACTGACTCAGGAAAAGTGCTGATTGCTCCATTTTTCACTGTTAATCCCATCAAGCTTTTAGGATGCACAAGTTTGATTCCACCGTAATATCCCTAACTAGGATTTTGCCAGTAGTTCTCAAATTTCTGACTTACACCGTTTTGCAAATGCTTGGCATGATGACCTTTTGGTAAAATCTTAGAATTTAAGACAAGAGAGAGCTTTACTGTGGTGACATTTTGCCAAACAATTGACATAAAAAAAAGTCAGGTGTATGGAGGGGACATAAACACATCGCATGCAATTCAATAGTGAACCCTCATTCCACAATAATGCAAGGAAACTACTTAAAAAACTCAGCCAAACTTATTATTAATTTTTTGCAAGAAAGTACAGGCTAATTTATTAACTGTTTGCAGCAAAATACCAAGTGTTTAGAACCTGTAGCAACTCTACCAAATTGTGCAAATCTGGCTGTAGCTAAAGTGCTGAAATAAAGTAATGCTGAGAGTGTAATTGTACTGTCTCCTCAGGTGATTTTCAGCCCCTTATATCACCAGCGATTTGACCTCCCTCGGAGGGGTAATTTGGTTGCTACAATGCGTTCATCCTCCACAGAGTTATGCACCCAACTCAGCTTGGTAAATGTTCAATTTGGCTGGTGAATTGACAGCTAACTAAGGGTAACTAGATCTGATCTCAGCCTGGCTTGAAGAACATGAAACACGGCTTGCAGGGAAGGCCAACTCAGCCTATGAACAAGAATATTTTGCCCCTCAATCAGTTGTTCTTGGTTTGCAATCCAGAAGGGTCTCAACCCTCTAAGTGAGGGATGTCTTGGTCTGCAACCAAATCCCTATTCTGCCTGCTAAACTCAAGTGAAGTTGGCCTCTTCACTGGCTGAATCTTTGCCTACAAAATATGTGGTACACGGCCATAAAAAGGATGGATTTTAGTCGTAGCTGATACAGATCTTGCCCTGCTTTGTACTGCTAAATAGATGGAGACTTGGCCTCTGTTTGAAATGAGTCAGCCTGCAAGCAAAGGGTAATTTTTGGTATGCTGTAGAATGCTTATGCAGCCTACAAGGATGTGGTTACATATCCTGTAGATGTAACAGCACTCTGTCTATAACTGAATGGAAAATCAACCTTCCTGAAGGTGAAACTGACCCACTGTAGTGGTTGTTGCAGCCTGTAGATCGATGCCCTAAAATGATCTCGGCCCAACGTACAAAAGTTTGGTCCCAAATAGCTGGGTTCAACCTCCATAAAATGATGGATCTCGGCCTCAATAAAAAAGATTTAAGTCTGCTTCATGACCTCTAGCAATTGATGAATTTGACCCTGCATAAGAAATCAGCTCAGCCTCCTTGCCACGCTCCCCTCAGCCTGGCCTCTTATTCATCTACCTGTCACAACAATGTTGTCACGCTTCAAAGTTAATATTGTGCCGCATTGCTTGGTCTTAGTAATCCTAATAGGGATACTCCCCTTGAACTGGCCTAAAGTGCAAAGAATAGGTTGCTGAGATGACAGTGGTGACGTTACTAGAGGTTATCCTTTGGATTGTTCCTTGTGGATTAAGACTTTCACCAAGTAGTACAATTTGGGTGGTAATTTTTTCATTATCAGTAGCATCTTAGAGACTACTATACTGATCCTGACCCACAATCATCTGATTCTTGTTATAAAATTCTATTGGAATAATACAATGGATAGACATTCATTCATATTTAATATCTTCATTTCATTTTCTACATCTATAGAAAGTGAAGAACTCTTGTCATTTTTCTATGCCATCTTAGACAACTTATTAAGTTACTTGGAATCACTTTAACGCATGAGATGAAGTCAGCATTACTTGTTTAGAGTCATTTTGTGACGTAATGAACTTAACATAGAAATTCTTAAAGGTTTTCAATATTTCCTTGTCAGAGGACACCTAATCTACCTCATTCATAGCACTATCCTTTTCCTTTGTGCATCATTTAAATTTTAGAACAAGTAATTTATAAACCGGATTTTTCCCCTTCATCCAATTAGTGAAAACAAATTCATGTTTCTTGCCCTAATAATGTTACTTGAGAAGGAGGTGGGAGGGTTGCCAAAGGATTTGCATGGCATATCTAAATGTGTTATCTTTGAGCACAACATGTTGGATTAGACTGACATGCAGCTAGGCAATTGGCAGATTCAAATGCTATGCTATAATTAAAACCGATGTACATATATTGTAAATTGGGATATGACTACTATAAAAAATGACAACTAACGAGAAATTTCTTCTCCGTTGATAGGCATGTATATTGATATTATGGTTTTAAGAAAAACTCAGACATTTTTTTCTGCTTATTGTAGGTGTCTGGACGAGCTTTGGCCTATATTATTGGAAGGAACACTGGCTTGAAAGTTCTGAAAGTAAGGGGTTGTAAATTATTATCTAGTTATTCTGATTGGCCAGAAGTAGATGACCCACGGTCATTTCTTGGAAATGGTGGTCTGTTTCAAGCACTAAGTGGAATACCAAGTTTACAGGAATTGTCAATTGGGTGGGGGTTATCTGGGTTCTTTCTAGAAACTTTGAGGCCAGCACTGAGATCTTTAAAGAGCTTGACAGTGGGCCTTGGTGGATCTTTGAGTTCACAAGCATGGATGTTGTTGCCTGAGATATGTCCTTCACTAGAGTGCATCTCTGTCTGCTTTCAGGTATAAAAGTAGGATACTCGGGAATTTTGATCCCAATATCGTCTCTCTTCTTAGCTATAGCCGAAATATGAATACTTGGGACTCTTTGTCCCAATGCTATTGCTTATAACTGTCAGTGTGACATTTTTTCTTACAGGTGGTTTCTGATGAGGGCATAGTGAATGCCCTGCAAAACTTAAGATATTTACATACTTTAGAGCTTCAGCATTGCTTGGGAGAAATAACACGACATTGTCTGAGTGTTAATGCCTACAATTTGAAATCTCTAAAATTAGACAGGGTGGTACCATGGATGACAGACGATGACTTAACTATCCTAACTCAAAACTTTAGAAGTCTCTCTCAGCTTTCACTTACAGGTTGCAAGCTTCTAACATCAGGTGATGATTTGCTTTTATTGGATCAAGCCTGAGGAAGAACACTGTTTTTAACTTTTGGCTTTTCATCAAGCAATTGGCAGGAATCAATTGCTTTACAGAAATTTGAACTTGCTATTGAAATAAGGCCAATTGTTGATACCTGGCAGGTGCTCAACATATAATCGCATCTGGATGGCCTGGTTTGACAAGTATCCACTTGGAGGTATGTTCAAAATGTTTACAATTGCTGGATCGCATCTCCTGACATTGTGGGGAAGATCTGATATTTCAGCTTTTCTTTGACGTATAAGAAGCATGTCTATTAGTATTAAAATGCATTTCAGCATGAATATAATGCCATTAACACTGCATTTTTAATCTTAGTGATATTAGTTAATCCTATAATCCACTGCTGACTGTTGAAATATCAAAACCTCTGTATAATGTGAATGTATTACTCTTGCAAGTTGTGTGCAGTCAAGAACTATCTTGTTTGAATGAGAACAATAAAAACTTTAATTTTGAACTTTTTAATGTGATATATGTAGAAATTTCCGATGCAAAAATTGCTTTCTCATATTTTTAATGCAAAACAGAAATTTCATCTCTTTGACTATAGGTTTTACAGGTTTGGGCACTCTGCATTTTTAGTTTCAAGGCTATTATGAAATAGATTATAAAACAGTAGTCGAGACTCGAAAGAGTACAATATTTCACTTTCTAACAGCCCTTCTAGGCAATTCGAGGAGAAAAGATACCAAACTATCTTGTTAAGCTTTAGCCCTTTAGGGCAACATTTTAAACATAAACCGGATCTGAAAATCAGTTTTGCAGCAGTTATAACAGCAGCAAAACAGTAGATATAGCAGCAGCAAAACAGCCCCTAGATTCTTCAATGATGATGTCAAATAACTCAAAAATTTCAATTTGTCCTTCTACTTATAAGTTATGCCAAATCATCAAGATATAAATAGCTGTAAGTAATAACTTATAATACATGAAGAACATATATAACTGAAATTTAAATCTGGAAATTGACAAGTTTTGACAGATGAAAACATCAATGATATGCTGAAGATGAAGTTCAAGTACATACCATACTCCTCAAGACTAATACAAACCAATTAGCTCTCGAAAACTCTAGTTAGGGAAAACAATGAAAGCCCTAGCTCAACAAAGGAGTAGAAAACAATTTTCTGATCTGATAATTCCTACTTAATGATCTTCAAACAATTTATCACATGCCACTGATATCATTCAGCAATTATACATGGAAATTCTCAACAGTAAACGAGTGGAAACAGTAAAGATCATAGAAAGACATCCATGCACACTAGAGACAATATTTTTACCCTGGGAAACCCAACCTTGGGAGAAAACCCAAAAAAATTTCTTTTAGGAGAAATTATTCTTTAGCAAGGTTTACAAGTCTGATTTGTCTAGAAATCTGTGCCAATATCGAAGTCAAAAATACCAGTGAAACCTGGTCAATCTTCAGTAAGTCTTCGCTGCTCAAAACCAGGCAAAACAGTCAAAATCAACATTTGGCCAAACTGCCACCTGCAGTCATCTTTGGCCCTATGGTCAAACTTGTAGTCTACCTACATGTGTGGCCCTGCGGCTGGTCAGACTGAGGTCAAATATGCACATACGGACTGCAGTCAAGTCTGTGGTGAAACCCTTGGACAACTGTGGTCAAATCTAAGGTAAAGTTGGTTAGTCGACACAGGTCAAAACTAGTTCAAAACAACCTGATTAAATGTCGGTCAAGCAGCTCAGTCAACAATAGTCAAACTCACCTTTTCTCCTCACACGTGTGGCCAAGAGAGACCATTGATGTCATTGATGTCAAACCTGGAGTTTTGACTAAACACCCGTCATTGATGTCAAAATTCTAGATGCCTTGCCTTTTGTTGGCTAAAATGACATGGAAATTCATGATTATTTGAGTTTGGATTGTCCTTATTGGATTCTCCTTGTCGAGCAGTTTCCGGTGGTATGTGGCACACCATGAGAGGCCTCATGGTTTGTGAGTTATGCTAGTTTGAAGTTGACTAAACCCACTCTCGGGAAAAAACCCCAACACCCCCAAACATATAGCTGTTATGACAAACTATCTTTAGGCAAGATTGTGAAAGATCCTCAACCCAATCAAGTTGTTAAAATTGGAAACTAGGGCCAAATTCCACTTTGGACAGCGCATTTGATGGAGATGATGATTGCATTAAATTCCGCTTTATAACCAAAATCGACCTAAAGATCAGCAAATTTGGACAAGGGAAAATGTGTTTTTGAATTTATGCCCACACGTGGAAATTGTCAAGGTTGGCCACATCATCATGTAGGCTCATGAAGCCCAAGAGATGTCACTTTACCCTCAATGACTTGTATAAACATTAGTGACCTCCAACCTCATTTGACACTTCACTCACCCTCACATTCATCTCTCTCCTTCTCTCATTGGTTCGTACAACTATTGGGCATATCTTTTCTCTCACACGTGTGGCAAGGAGGATGAATTTTCTGGGCAGATTATAGGGCCGAAATTTCAGAGCTGTCGCATGGTTTGACCAGCGTTGACCAGGCACTTTCACTCATCCATTGACTGCAATTTTTGTGGGAAAATTTCGTTTTTGGCAGGCTGTACTGTTTGGCACAGAAACTGAGAAATTCTGGCCACTTTGACCTGCATTGACCACAGGCCTGTTTGACCATAGAAGTTGACTTTAGTTGACCCAGTTTGACTGGTTTGGATGAATGTTTTGACTGTTGTTTGACCAGTTAAAGAGGCTGAGTTTGACTACCTTTGACTGAACTCCAAAGAAGATGATTTGTTGCAGCATTGACCATCTTTGGCTTTCAAGTTTTTGGTTAGGGCTGAATTTCACTGAAGATTTGAAAGGGTTGTTTTGACTTTAATTTGGCAAGTCAATTTTGACTTTTTGTACTCTCTCTCTCTGTTGAACATTTGATATAATATAAGCAGAATTGATCAAAGGGTTTTCCCCAACTTAGGATTCAAAGAAGGAAGAAAAGGAAGGTACTACAATTGCAACAGGGTCAACCACTATGCTAGAGAGTGTCCTCACAAGAAGAATTCTCCAAGGGATAACGACAATAACAACAACAACAATTTTAAAGGCAATGCCAATCAAAGGAACAACAGGTTCAAGAACAAAGGAAATATGAATTCTCTCACAACTCAAAATGGAAATGGTTTGTGAAAATTTCACTATTGAAATCCTATTGCAACAATTGGTATTATTTCTCCTAATTGTTTATTATTTAACAATTTATTTGCTATGAAATATATCAAAATAAACACCCTGCACTCTGCAACTTTCACAAATAAAATTCCGCGGGAAATAAATAACGCTCGAATATGAGAAATTACTAGCACAGACATAAAATTTGACACAATTATTTTTGGGGAAATGTCCTCGGAAAAACCCAACTTGGGAGAACCGGTGCAACATCGAGGGTTTTTATTATTATGCAGCAGTGAAAATCTGAGTACAATCTGGATGCCAAAAACTGGAAATCCACAACAAGAAAAAAAATGTGGGCAAAATTATTAAAGGGAATTACCCTTCCTCCACAAGTAATCCCGACACAACCTGCCTTCAGAAAACTCAGCCCTCTGACCCTCTGTGTTAGTGTCTGCATTGCACTACGCAGTGTGCTTGACATCAAGCCTCCAATCAGTCTCCGATGAAGTTGTTCTTCCTTCAGCTGCTGAGGAAATTGTCTCTTTGGCATTTTGGAACCTGTGCCCGACCTCTGGAACTGAGAACGACTTTGTCTCCAACAAATCGAAATGCTCATCTGAAGCAACTACATAGTCCTCTACGCTGCCTCATTGGGAATAACTCGGCCCTCTTGTTGTTGCCTTTCTGGATTTGGAAATCTTCCTCCGGAACACTATCCCTGCTCCTCACTCACTACTTTGATCTCTGGCTCTCTCCGACAATTGACTGCTGCTACTCTGGAAATCGATCTGCCAAGGAAATCGAACTGCTCAAGTGTCTTCTCCATCACCACATCGATCTCCTCTTATAATCCATTGTTGGAGCACCAACGACCAAGGTTAAAACTTTATCGATGGTTAGGATCATCTCTGGATCGATCCATGTGAGTTTCTAGACTATTCTCACCTTATCTCAATTAATATTGATTAATTAACCATATTCCTTAAGTTCAGACTTAGGAAATATTTAAAATCGGTTAATAATCTAATTAAGACACTTCTAGGTGGAATTTCCAGAAACAATTTCAAGGTTTTGGAGATCTCATGTATTCTAGCCTCTCCCCCAAATTTTGTGGCTAGAACACATCCGATGCTACAAAAACTAACACTCTCTCTTAGTGAGGAATGTATTCTAGTGCTACACACCCTGTCTCTGCATCATCTCCTGTCATGCTATTAATGTCTAGATATTGATGCCCACCAACAACTGCGCAACTTTGATATACGCTACATCTTTGTTGTTGTACTGCTGCCAACACTGCATTTGCATTGAAACTCTATTGCTGTTGCTACTGCAACATCTGCAACTGAAAAACATCCAAAACACTGAATCATCTATGATTAGTATGATGCATCTGTCACTTGAGTCTCTGAGTTCTACTAGCTACTGCACTGTCACTGAGGACTTTGCGTTGTTGTTGACTCTGCACTGTGCCACTCTGCACTGCTGCCAACTCTGCACTGCGCTCTCCAACATCTGACTGCTACTAGTCTCTGCAACTGTCACTCTAGTATCTGTCTGCATCTACTGCCATTAATCCATCTTGCTAATAAACACTTTGCGCCCCCAAAGCCAGGTACTAATCCATGCGGTGGACTCCTCAAGGACCCTTCCCATCTGTAGCTCTTTGGGGCTACAACTCCAAGTCACCCTACCTCACTCTTGAAGGTATATGGGCAAGCATGAAGAAGTCTTCCTCCAATCTAGAGGACAACCTGTCGATCTCTGCTGAAGCTGCCTGCTGGTCCTGCTTCTCCTCCTTGTCCTTCTTTCTGAGAGGACACTGGGTACTGTGGTGACCAAGCTCACAACACTTGAAGCACTTGACCTTTGACAGGTCCTTCATCTTCTCTTCTGCTCCCCCTACCCCTGAATGTATTGAGATCTTGTGTATTTGGGGTAGCGTCAGTTGTGCTCTAGCTCCCAAATTTTGTGGAGGGACTAGAGTACACTTGATCTACAAGACCAATAAATTGATTTGGGAAATTTCATCTAGTTTAGGAGATATTAAATTAATTAATTATTTTAATGTATTTCCTAAGTTAAAACTTAGGGAACTTAAATAGTTAAAGTGAATTTAATTAAACATGTGATGAAATTGTCTTAAGTCACACGGATCAAGCTTTCTTTTAATCTTAGCCATTGATTCAAGATCTGATCATGGCCGTTGGTTTTCCAACGAGAAAAGTATAAAGGAAAGGCTTGGGGTCATTTGTAAAGGACACAGAGGCAGAGCACTGAAGCTAAGCTGAGATTCTAGGGCAAGGTTTGCTAAGAATACTCAGAAGTGTTTGAGTTGCAGAGAGGGGAATTTAGACCAAGGGGATGATCTAATCCTGGGGTCTAGAATACACAAGAGGCAAAGATCAGCTCAAAGGACAACGCAGAGGAGAAGGGAAGCTACAACAGTAAGGACAACGCAGTCCCTCCAAGGACAATGTGATTTTTCAACAAGAAACCCTCAAGGGTGACGCAGTGACCCTAAGGGGCAGTGTAGGGCCTGCGTCACCCAGTCTGGGGTAACACAGACCTTTCTAGAGTAGCGCTGAGGGTTAGGCAGTGTAGGGCTTGCATCACCCAGTCTGGGGTAATGCAGACCTTTCTGGAGTAGCGTTGAGGGTTAGAGGGGCTTTAGAGGCTGACGTAGAGGCTTTCAGGGGCAGCGCTAGGGTTTCTAGGCCCTAATCTTGGCTGAGTTCCATAAATCTCGTTTGGGGTTGTGGATCAGTCATTATTTTGGCCCTAGATCAGCCAGTGAGCTGTAGATCTAATATATCTCTGTCATGTTTTCTAGATTTGGAACTCGGGCTTGTATTCAGAAAATTCTTGATAATAAAACCCTCCAACAACCAGAGACTGGTTTTCCCGCATTGGGTTTTTCCGGGGACTATTTGTCCAGAAATATCTGTCACTTTGTCTATGTGTGCGTGAACTTGTTCTAGATCTGGATTGGTGGAGATCTGTTATGTGTTTTGCTTCAATTTTAACTTGAATTTATTAAGTTAATAACTTGTCTAAGTAGGAGGAGCATAACTAGATTAACAGTAAATAATTTTTGCATAAAGCATAAAGATTCAGAAATTTCCACATGGTATCAGAGCAATTGCAGATCTAGGAGGGTCACCAGCAAGAATCTAAAGGTTCTAGCTACAGGAAGCAGCAAAAACGCAGATCTGAAGGGACAACGCAGTTTTCAGAGGTAGATTCACGTAGAGGGAAGGGTGATGCTGTCTAACACTATCTCCTAGCAAACCCACGCAATTACTGCGCAGAGGCAGCTTAGAAACAACGCTGGATTGGTCTGAAGCCAACCAGTGTGATTCAGATCTGAATCTGTCAGATCCAGAAAAGATTGCAGAAAAGTTGCAGAAATTCAGAAGGTGCTGGTGGGGTTAAATTTCTGAAGTTTTCAGATTTTAGCCTTAGCACAAGTGACAAAGAGTGGGAGGAGATCAGCTTCTCAGAGAGTTTCTAGCCAAAGGAAACTTGCAGTAGTTTGATCAGAGGATCAAAGAAGAGTTGGATCATAGTTGATTTGGTAGATTTCCAAGGAGGGAAATTAGTTGTTAGAGGGAGCAGAAGGTGCTTGTTTCACCAAGGGCCTTAGATCCATTTCTCTAGCAAAGAGAAGAGGAAGTTTCGACACATTTTGAGCAGATGGCTCCTCATGGACTGCGTGATCAGGATAGGCTGGATGGCCTCTTAAAATTTTCAGTTTGGAAGGCAAGGATCCTGATAGTCCTTCAGGCATACAATCTTAGAAACCATGCAGAGCAAACTATGGCCACACTGACAGATCTGGATCTCCTTCAGAAGCATAAGGAGGCTGCTGGGCATGCCAAGCAGCTGATTATGGATGGAATCAAGGACCATATTCTACCACACTTAGCTGAGAAAAAGACAACTAATGAGATGTGGAAGGCCTTGATCTCCCTATATGAGGGAAAATCTGTCCAAAGAAAGATGCTGTTGGAGACTCAGATGAGGTCATTCATGATGACCAAGGGAGAAGACATGGAGCATTTCCTCTTTAGACTGCAGTCGATCAGAGATCAGTTGACTGCAACTAGTGCTAAGGTGGAAGACGATGTAATGGTTAGGACTACCCTCAATGCAGTCATGGGTGAGTGAGAAACCTTTGTCCAAAGTATCTTGGGCAGAGTGGACATCCCAAGTTGGGACAACTTGTGGTCAGTTCTGCGTCAAGAAGAACTCCGCAGATTCACCAAGAAGCAGTATAGCTCTGGATTGAGCAAAGTAAAGAAAGAAGATGAGGAAGATGCAGCCTTGGCATCGAAGAAGCAACCAAAGAAGAAGAAGGATTTCTCAAAGATCAAGTGCCTCCAGTGTGGTGAAATGGGCCATTTTGCTAGCAATTGTCCTTAGAAGAAAAAGGACAAGGAAGCATCTTCTTCCAAAGCAGCTGTGGTAGATGATGGGTCAAAAGATGATGCTCCATGAGTGCTCATGAACCACGGAAGTGGGGTGACATGGATATGTAGAGGAGCTACATAGAATTAATGCGGGATCCTTGAGAAACTCATTTCTTGGATCACATGCGAGCTACGACAGCCTTAAGACAGTAGCGGGACAAGAGAAGCAGTGGGTGCATAGATCACAGATGAAGCCTGCAGAGGCAGATCTGAAGACTGGAAGGAAAAGTGCAGAGGAGAGCAGCAACAACGTAGAAGCAGTAGCAGCGCAGAGTAGAGTTGCTTACGCAGTGCGGAGTTGTAGCAACGCAGAAGGCTTCAGAGCGACAGTGCAGTGCAACAACAACGTGAGAAATTTCAGCACAAAGGGCTGATGTGACTTCAGTAGTGCAGAAGGAGTCTGCTTGCGCAGGCATAGTTGTTACTATGCATCATCCTTCAGATGCTAGCAAAAATTTGTGGCCTATGGAGCTTTAGTGATGAGGATGCAGCCCATCTGACTTGTTTGTCAAAGATTGGGCAGGAGATTTAGTTATTTCTCTCAACAACTGAAGTTGCAGTGCAACAGATCAACAGTGGTAGTGCTATGAGCAGCACAGATGCAGCATATTGAGAGGGAGCTGCAGTACAAAGGTTGCAGTGGTAGTGGCAGAGTCATGGGCAGTAGTACAGAATGGCAGTAGCATGCAGAGTTGAGTGGCAGTAGGCCAAGCTTCAGCAACACACAACCTGTGCCCAAAATCATGTAATGCATGAGTGTGAGCTAGAGCACACCCTTGATGTTAAGAGGGAGTGTTGAGATTTTGTGTATTTGGGGTAGCATCAGTTGTGCTCTAGCTTCCAAATTTTGTGGAGGGACTAGAGTGCACTTGATCTACAAGACTCAGAAATTGATTTGGGAAATTTCATCTGGTTTAGGAGATATTAAATTAATTAATTATTTTAATGTATTTCCTAAGTTAAAACTTAGGGAACTTAAATAATTAAAGTGAATTTAATTAAACATGTGATGAAATTGTCTTAAGTCACATGGATCAAGATTTCTTTTAATCTTAGCCATTGATTCAAGATCTAATCATGGCCGTTGGTTTTCCAACGAGAAAAATATAAAGGAAAGGCTTGAGGTCATTTGCAAAGGACACAGAGGCATAGCACTGAAGCTAAGCTGAGATTCTAGGGTAGGGTTTGCTAAGAATACTCAGAAGTGTTTCAGCTGCATAGATGGGAATTTAGGCCAAGGGGATGATTTGATCTCGGAGTCTAAAACACACAAGAGGCAGAGATCAACTCAGAGGACAACGCAGAAGAGAAGGGAAGCTCAGCAGCAAGGACAGCGCAGTCCCTCCAAGGACTACGCGATTTTTCAGCAGGAAACCCTCAAGGGTTACGCAGAGACCCTAAGGGGCATCGTAGGGCCTGCGTCACCTAGTCTGGGATAACGCAGACCTTTCCGGAGCAGCGTTGAGGGTCAGAGGGGCTTCAGAGGCTGACGCAAAGGCTTTCAATGACAGCGCTGGGGTTTCTAGGCCCTAGATCAGCCAGTGAGTTGTAGATCTAATGTTTCTCTGACGGGTTTTCTAGATCTGGAACCTAGGCTTGTTGTATTCATAAAATTCTTAATAATAAAACCTTCTAGCAGCCAGAGACCGGTTTTCCCGCATTGGGTTTTTTCGGGGACTATTTGTCCAGAAATAAGTGTCACTTTGTCTATGTGTGCATGAACTTGTTCTAGATTTGGATTGGTGGAGATCTGTTATGTGTTTTGCTTCGATTTTAACATGAATTTATTCAATTAATAACTTTTCTAAGTAGGAGGAGCATTACCATATTAACAATAAATAATTTTTGCATAAAGTGTAAAGATTCAGAAATTTACACAGAATGGGACCCTTAGATGCGAGGGCCACTTTTGCCTCTTCCGTCACCACCTTCGATCTGCTACTGCTGCAGCCGCTGATGGAGCTCTTTAACAGAGCTCGTCTCAACTCCTCATACTGTAAATCGACCCACATCCTGTACCACTCTGGTAGCTTATCTTTGCCCAATATGCTTTGGACTAAGACCTGCCAATCCTCTGAGACACTGTTGAGTGCCAATGACACTAGCTCCGTGGGTTGATGCGATGCCCCAACAACTGACAGCTAGTCTCGTACCTCCTGAATCCTGGTAAGGAAAGGATATATGCCTTCTCCTTTCTGCATCCGGATGCATCTTAGCTTCTCCTCTAGGAATATTTTCCGTTGCTCGGAAGTACCCTGGTATAACGTGGAGAGAGCATCCCACATCTCTTTGACCGTTCCCTTGGCCAGTATATGTGCGACAATATGATCTGTGACTCCATCTAGGATCAACTGCTTCGATCGCTCCATCTCCTTCCTATATTCCTTCAGCTGCGGATCCGCATCCTGAGGAACTGCCACCACATTATCAATGTAGGGTTTTAGGTCATATTCATTTAGAAGGAAGGACATCCTTGCCTTCCAGATGACGTAGTTGGATGATCCGTCTGTTGAAAAAGTGTAACTAGGATCGGTCTTCATATTGACTATGTAATTATGTATTTATGTAAAGATGAAGACAGATAATAAAATGTATATTTGTTGTACTTGCTTCATGGGTTTCATGAGCAAGATTTTATTATAGGTTAAAATTTAACCGTTAAATAGACTTCTTCTTGATGTCTACTAGGTTTTTGTCTTCTAGGAATAAATATAATTAGGTGTCATATGTATAAAGAATCTAGTCTAAATGCTCCAAGATCTTGTCCAAGAATCCATGGAAGAAGAGCTTATGTCAGCCCTCATATCTACGGTAGAAGAGAAGCTATATTGATGTGTTAAAGTCAGCCTTCAACAGCTGGACAAGTCGGCCCACAAGCTAACTGGCAGGTCGGCCTAAAGACAATGTAATTACCTCTATATATGCCTCTGTTCTGCGGTTATTTGAGGACAAGTTTTTCGGTCATCTCTGAAGTTAAGTGCGGAATTTAGACAAGTTTCAGTGTGCATTTTGGACGAGTTTCAGAATTGTTCGAGGTACATAAATCCTTGTGGTATCTCAGTATAAAAGGTGTTGCGGTCTACTAAAAGGAAGTGTAGACTGTGCATCAAAGGAAGTGCGAAAGTTACAATGTGACAGATTTAGTTCAAGGAAAGTATTGAAGTGAAGATCTGTCTAGAGATGTTTTGCGGACTATCCTAAAGTGAAGTTGCTGATCAAAGGTGATATTTGTATTCATCATTGGTTCATGTAGAGTTGGGACAGTGGTTTGCAAAGAGAAGAAGAGATCAGAAAGTGGGAGAAAGTAGGAAAGTAAATCTGTGATTTGCTTTCCTAACTGCAACTTATATATATCTGAAGCAACTGAAGTATCAATTGTATACAAAGGAAGTGTTGGTGCAGAACAATGCAAGAAGGAAGGAAGGATCAACATTTAAGGACATCAAAGAAGTAAGGACAAGGTCTTGGATTCATAGATAGGTCAAGGGTGTAAGTCTGGGTCATGGTACTTGTCATTTGAAGATCTATACGAAGAAATTCTCGTGGGTTTTCTTCTCCAAGAGGGAGAGGTTTTGCCCTGGCTCTAGGAGCCTAATTTGTGTCTCGTGTATTTTGATAATTGACTTGATGAAAGATTAAATAAGCTAAAGAAGAGAAGACATAAGTAACCCTAGTAAGCTCACAAGTAATTATCAAGAAGAGAATTTGAATTAATCTCCAGCCCTCCCAATTCTCAACACCGTCCAACCTATCTTGATCTTGTAACCCTTCAGTGGCAATCTCCGATCAAGTCAAAAACCCCCTCTTTGCTCGGCTGTTGCAGCTGGAAATTCAAACTTCCGAGACTCGAAGTTACCTGAGTAAAATTGTCGCTTTGGTGTGTGCTTTTCTGTCTTCCACCCGACGGTAGATTTGCTCTAGCAAACTGCTTCAAATCCAGCGATGAATCTGCCCAACGAAAATTCTAAGCTGCTCCCTCTGTCTCTGGAATCACTGCTTAGAAAAATCGAGCTTCCTCAAGCATCTCGACCTGCCTAGCAATGGTTTGCATTACCCCTGGGAATTTTGGCTCGCTGCTCGTACTGAACAACGGAATTCCTTCTTTTTCTTCAGAGCTCTCCGACTGATGAGTCATGCTTTGATACCATGTGAAAATTTCACTACTGAAATCCTATTGCAACAACTTATATTATTTCTCCTAATTATTAATTATTTAACAATTTATCTGCCACGACAAATATCAAAATAAACACATTGCAACATTGACAAATAAAATTCTGCGGAAAATAAATAGCGCTGGAATTAGAGAAATTACTAGTAGACTCGTTAAATTTGACACAACTAATCTTGGACAAATGTCCTCAGAAAAATCCAACTTAGGAAAAGCGGTGCAACAGTGAGAGTTTTTATCATTATGCATCAGTAAAATTCAGAGTACAATTTGGATGCCTGAAACTGGAAATCCACAACAAGAATAAAAATTCGTGCAAAATTATTGAAAGGAATTACCCTTCCTCCACAAGCAATCCCGACACAACCTACCTTCAGAAAACTCAACCCTTTGATCCTCTGCGCTGCACTGCATAGTCTACTTGACATCAAGCCTCCAACTAGTTTTTGATGAAGTCGTTCTTCCTTCAGCTGCTAAGGAAATTGTCTCTCCGACCTTCTAGAACCTTTGCCAGACCTCTGGAACTGAGAACGATTTTCTCTCTAGCGAATCGAACTGCTCATCTGAAGCAACTGTGAAATCCTCCACGCTGTCGCACTGGGAATAACTCGGGCTTCTTACTGCTGCCTCTCTGGATTTGATCTTCGTCCTGATCAATACCCCTGCCCCTTCCTCACTGCTTCGATCTCCGACTCTCTTCGACAATTGACTGTTGCTACTCTGGAAACCGATCTGCCAAGGAAATTGAACTGCTCAAGTGTCTTCTCCATCACCACATCGATATCCTCTTATAATCCACTATTGGAGCACCAACAACCAAGATTAAAACATAATTGATGGCTAGGATCATCTTTGGATCGATCTGTGTGAGTTTCTAGACTATCCTCACCTTATCTCAATTAATATTGATTAATTAACCGTATTCCCTAAGTTCAGACTTCGGAAATATTTAAAAATCTGTTAATAATCTAATTGAGACACTTCTAGGTGGAATTTCTAGAAACGATTTCTGGGTTATGGAGATCTCATTTATTCTAGCGTCTCCACCAAATTTCGTGGCTAGAACACATCCGATGCTACAAAAACTAACATGGACGGCCTCCAAAAAGGATGAGAAATACGAGGTACGATGAAAGTAATGTTGTAGAAAAACAAGATGGTTTCTATCTTATTTCTGCTCTATCTACTACCTCTCCTCTGGATACTTTGGATCATTGGTTGATTGATAGTGGAGCCTCAAGGCACTTCACTGAATACAAGGAGGCCCTCTCAAATTTGGTTGAAAAGAAGACTAATTTAGAGATCATACTTGGAGATAATGCCACCTACTCCATGAAAGGGATAGGTACTGTCACTCTTCACTTGAATCAAGGTCAAACCATTCATCTGCAAGAAGTATTGTATGTGCCAGATTTGAAGAAGAACCTCCTATCGATTTTTGCAATGGAAGATAAAGGCTTCAAGGTAGCATTCATTCATGGAAAGTTACTTAATTGGAAAATAAACCCTAAAGATACATTTACTCTTGGATTTAAAGTTGATGGTCTCTATCAAGTTGGTGGAAGTCCTTTGGGAGATTTGGCAAGCGATACTTCACTTCAATCTGAGCTATGGCACCGGAGATTTCCCACTTACATTACAAAGCCTTTCCTAGGGTAAGGAAGATGGTCCCAGGTATGCCCGAGTTCAACATGAATCATGGAGGTGTTTGTTAGGGTTATGCAACTGGAAAACTTGCAAAGGGATCATTCCCTTCTAGTGAAAGCAAGACTTCTGCCCTTCAAGAAATTAAATGTAGAAACAAGATCTGAGAAAGAAAAGAAATAACACACAAGTGACACTGTTGTTTTTTGACTAAGTCCCTAGAAAAACCCAATGCGGGAAAACTGGTGCAACAATTGAGGGTTTGATATATTATGTAGTAGTTTCTGAGTACAATTCTTCGGATGCCCTGACTGGCAATCCTATACATAGATCTAACTGAACAAAAACTAGTGAGATGATCTTACCCTGTCACTGGAAGATCTGGCTCTGATCTACGCTAGAGATGGCCTCTGCGTTGTCTTTGCGTAGTTTTTGCGTAGTACTGGGTCACACCTACGCAGTCACCGCGTCACCACTGCTGGGACGACGCTGCACCTCCTCTGATCTCTCTGCTAGCTGGAAATTTCAACCCTATGGCCTCATAGTTTCACACCTCGACTCTAACATTGGATCCTGACTGTTTCCTATTAGAAATACAGACTCCCTCTGAAGCTCTGTGCAGCGTTTGTGTGGCCTCTGCGCTGCCTCTATGGATTTCTCTTTGCCCTCTCTGCCTTGTACTTTCTGGATCAGGAAAGATCTCCAACTAGAAAATTATCTCTGCCCCTCTTTGCAAGAATCAACTCGATCGATCTTCTCTTGGTGCACTACTCACTAAAGAATTTTGATCTCTAGACTCTATCGGTGTAATTTCCAAATTCCCCATCAAGTCCTTATAATCTTTTCGTTGAGACTTCAACGGTCGAGATTAAATCGCTAATGAATGGCTAAGATTAATTTGACTTGATCTTCGTCCTTTTCTAGAAGATTTACACCTTGTTTTATTATTTCCCTTTAATTATTTGAATTTCCTAAGTTTAAACTTAGGGTCCCATTAAAAATAATTAATTGTTTTCATAAAACACAATCCGGGTGGAATTTCCCAAAATGCTTTCTGGGTTCTTTGGAATATATGTGCCTAAGCCTCCCTGCAAAACTTGAGACTTGGAGCACATCCAATGCTACTAGAACTCAACACTCCCTTTTAGCCAAGAACGTGCTCTAGCAATACAACCTGTTGAAGTATCAGCCTTCTTCTGTAACATCTTCGTTGCGTTGTTGATGTCTGACATCGCTGACCACCAAGACTGCGCTACTGCATCTATGCTGCTGCTAACCTTTCATATTACTGCCAACTGCTATTGCAGTGCAACTTTGCAGCCTAATGCAACAAAAAAACATCCAATACTGTACTAAGTGTTGGAATCAGCATGATATATTTGGTACTGAATATCTGAATCTTTGAAGCTACTGCACCGACCTCTGAAGCTGCTATGTTTCTGTTGACTCTGTGCTATGCCTTCCTGCACTGTTGCTAGACCTACTCTTGCCTGCTCAGACTCTAGCGCTCTCTAGCCATTGCACTGTCACTTCTGCACTCCTCTGCACCAACTGATACTTGTCCATCTTGCTACTTCTGATTTGGGCTCCCGTAACAAGGTGTTGATACAAGAGGTGTACTCAAGGATCCTGCCCAACTGCAACTCTGGTGAACTACAATTCTAGATCACCCCAATTCTCTTCAGGAGATATGTGGGCAATCATTGCAAACTCCTTCTCCTCGATCTTCGTAGTTGCAGGTTGCGGATCATGCTTCTCATCTTTATCCTTCTTGAGAGGACACTATGTAGCGTAATGTCCCATCTCGCCACACCGGAAGCATTTAATCTTTGAGACGTCCTTCTTCCGCCTCCGCTGCTCCTACTGCCCCTTGATGCAAGGGCTGCATTCTCATCCTCCTCCTTGGGCTTCGTCCCACTGCTGCTGCTGCCATCAAGCTTGCACTTGAGTAAGTCTCTTCTCATCTCCTCCTTCTGAAGAGCCGCCCACATTCCTTCCCAGTCTGGCAACTTCTCTTTGCCTAGGAAACTCTGGACAAAGACTTGCCATTCTTCGAAAACGGAATTCAGAGCCAGTCTGACCATCTCCATGGCTTGAGGCGCTGACCCTATAGCTGCAAGCTGATCTCAAACCTCCTAAAGCTTCGCAAGGAACAAGTCTATGTGTTCTCCCTTCTGCATCCTAGTAGATTGCATCTTCTCCTCCAAGAACATCTTCCACTGCTTAGAAGACCCTTGAAGGCCGGAGAGAAGCGTGGCCAATGCATCCCACATCTCCTTTGTAGTCCCTTTGCTGGAAATATGTGAGACAACGTGATCCTTCACTCTGTCGAGGATCAACCGTTTGGATTTTGCCATGTTCTTCTTGAAGGCTCTCAATGGAGCTGCATCTACAGGTTCAACTATTGCACTATCGATGAAGGCCTGAGCTCATGCTCATCCAGAAGGAAGGAGATCCTTGCCTTGTAGATTACATAGTTGGAGGCACCCTCCAACCAATCCTGATCACGCAACCCAATGGCTGTCATCTCGCCCAATCAAATGTCGAACTATTGCCTCTAACCCTCTACAAAACTGGCTTTACGCACTCCCTGTTGGAGTCAGCCAAATAAATCACGATCTCGTTGCTTTTGCATGGGAAATCAGAATTTCTTGGGCAAGAAATTCCCTGAGGTCAGAATTCCCTCAAAAGTATCTTGTTCTTCTCTCTTCTGACGCTTTCTGTACCAGGAACTGCTGCTACAAGAAAATTGTGTCCCACTAGTTGCTGATGTGCATTGAAGCTGCTGCGCTGCTCCCTCTGCTGCTGACAAATCACGGTCTGGACAGTGTTACCTCTCTGTCGACTCACTCAGAGAGACTTCCTCGCAAATCTTGCCCTCTTGGCTTGGACTGCGCAATTCCTGGGGAAATCAATTTGCTACCTGCGTAGCTCTTTGATCTCATTCTTTCTGCTCAACAGTGGATCCTTCTGGTTTGCTCTCTTGCTTCTCCTACACTGCTATACAAGCTGTGATACCATGTGAAAATTCCTAGATCTGGAATCCTATTGCAACAACTGGAAAATATTCACCTAACTGTTAACTTTTACTTAACAATTTTTTTTGCAGTTAACTACGACAAACACTGAATACATCACACTGCAACCCTCACTTAAATAAACTGCGAAAAGTAAATGCAGAAACAACATATGAGCAAGAAAATAAATAACACACAAGTAACATCGTTGTTTTTGGACTAAGTCCTTGAAAAAACCCAATGCGGGAAAAGTAGTGGAGAAAATGAGGGTTTGATATATTATGCTATAATTTTTTAGTATGATTCTTCGGATGCCCTGACTGGAAATCCTTTGTAGAGATCTAATTGAACAAAAATTAGTGAGATGATCTCACCCCGTCACTGGAAGATCCGTCTCTAATTTTCACTAGAGATGGCCCTTTGCACTGTCTCTGCGCAGTACTGTGTCACACCTACGTAGTCACCGCGTCACTACTGTTGGGACTACGCTGCACCTCGTATGATCTCTCAACTCGCTGGAAACTTCATCCCTCTGGGCTCCCGGTACCACACCCCGACTCCAGCATTGTATCCTGACTGATTCCTTGCAGAAATATAGACTGCCTCTGAAGCTCTGCGCAACCTCTGCGTGGCTAGCTCTGCGCTGCCTCTCCAGACTGCTTTATGCCCTCTCGGCCTTGTAATCTCCGGATTAGGAAATATCTCCAACTGGAAAAAAATCTCTTCACCTCTGTGCAAGAAACAACTCGATCGCTCTTCTCCCTGAGCACTCTCACTAAAGAATTTTGATCTCTAGACTCTGTCGGTGTAATTTCCAAAAGCCCCATCAAGTCCTACTTATAATCTTATCGTTGAGACTTCAACGACCGAGATTAAATCACTAATCAACGGTTAAGATTAACTTGACTTGATCTCTGTCCTTTTCTAGAAGATTCACACCTTGTTTTATTAATTCCCTTTAATTATTTTAATTTCCTAAGTTTAAACTTAGGGTCCCATTAAAAATAGTTAATTATTTTCATAAAACACAATCCAGGAGGAATTTCCCAAAATTCTTTCTGGGTTTTTTGGAATACATGTGCCTAAGTCTCTGTGAAAAATTTGAGACTTAGAGAACATTCGATGGTACTAATTATCAACACTGAGAAAAATGGAGTTGCTTAAAGGAAGAATCAAACAATCATGGAAGCCACTCGTGCCATGCTCCATGATCAAGGGCTACCGAAGTTCTTATGGGGAGAAGCTGCGAACATTGCCGTGTATCTTTAAAATAGGAGCCCGCATCAAGCATGGATTTCAAGACACCTGAGGAGGTCTTCACTGGTAAGAAACATCATGTTTCTCATTTTAGAATATTTGGTTGTCTCGTGTATTTTCATGTGCCTAAAGAGACAAGAAACAAGCTGGAAGCATCTGGGAAGAAGGGCATATTTGTTGGCTACAATGAAAATTCTAAGGCATATAGAATCTATGTGCCTAGTGACAGAGATGTGGAAGTAAGTTGTGGTGTCACCTTTGATGAAGATATTGCCCTTGGGAAAGCCAAAGATCTCCCCATTCCAAGGAAAAATAATGTTGATGTCGTGGAAAATCAAGATGAACCTCCGATAGATGAACCTATGCCTGATGTTGATTGTCCAATGGATCCTATTGATCCACCATTGAGTGATCCCTCTACCTCTAGGAAACGACCTCAATGGCTCAAAGATGCTCTCGAAGATGCTCAAAGACATACTGCTTCAAGAGGGACATTTTGTGAAAGTAAGAAGCCGAACAGGTATCAAGGGTACTTGGCTGCTATGAGTACTATCGTTCAAGCTGAACCATGCACGTTTGAAGAAGTCGTAAAGCACCAAGAATGGAAGGATGCGATGAAGGAGGAATATGAATCGATCATGAAGAATGATGTCTGGGACATGGTGCCTAGACCTAAGGACAAGTCCATGGTCACCTCTAAATGGCTTTACAAAATCAAACATGGAGTTGATGGGAGTGCTGGAAAATATAAGGCTAGGTTCGTTGCTCGAGGCTTCTCTCAAAAGGAAGGAATGGACTATGACGAGATATTTACACCAGTTGCCCGATACACCACTATCCAAACTATTATTGCTCTCGCTGCCTAATCAAGGATGGAGTCTACATCAAATGGATGCCAAGATTGCTTTCTTGCATGCCTCGCTTAAGGTGGAAGTCTACTTGGAACAACCTCAGGGCTCTGAAGTACAAGATCGAAGGACACATGTATGCCTGTTGAAGAAAGCCCTCTATTGGTTGAAGCAAGCTCCTGGGGCTTGGTACGAAAGGATTGACAATTATCTTATGAAGTTGGGATTTACAAAGAGCTATGCTGATCCAAACCTATACTTCAAGGTTGAAAAGGACATGCCTCTCATTTTGGTCCTTTATGTTGATGATCTCTTTCTGACTGGTGTAGACCCTCTTATTTTATCAATGCAAGAGGGAGTTGACTTCCGAGTTCGAGATGAAGGAACTAGGTCTGATGCATTAATTCCTAGGCCTGGAGGTCTGGCGAAAGCCAAGCGAGATTTTCCTTTCTCAAGGAAAATACATTGTGAAGCTACTAGAGAGATGTGGTATGGTGGATTGCAAGTCTGTGTCTACTCCGATGGAACTCAACTTCAAGAAGCTACGTGGAATTGTTGCTGGGCTCGAATTGGAAAATTCTTCTGAGTATCGACAACTTGTGGGTGCCCTGATGTTCTTGGTAAACTCCCATCCAGCCATATGCTTCTCTGTGAATACGTTGAGTCAATTTATGGTTGAGCCTCATCATATACATTGGATTGCTGCTAAGAATATCTTAAGATATCTTCGTTGCACAATCAACTACGTGTTGAGATACATTGTCAGGGATTTGAGGCTGCATGGATATACTTATGCTGACTGGGCTGGCAGTGTGGTGGATCGAAAGAGCACGTCAGGATGTTGCTTCTCACTGGAGTTTGCTTCGATTTCTTGGATGAGTAGGAAGCAAAAATTAGTTACTCTAAGCACCGTTGAGGCCAAATACATTGTAGCTAGTATGGCCTATTGTGAAGCTATTTGGTTGAGGAAGCTCTTCAGTGAGATATTTGAGCACATGATGGATACCACCGTGATCTATTGCGACAACCAAAGTGGGATTCGCCTTTCAAAGAATCCCGTGTTCCACAATCGCTCCAAGCACATTGATATCGGGTACCACTTTATCCGAGATATGGTACAACAGGGAGCAATAAGGCTCCAACACATCAGGACTGATGAACAGGTTGCTGACATTCTCACGAAGCCCTTGGAAAAGGTCAAGTTCTTAACCTTCCGACAGAGACTTGCAGTCATGGAAGGACACTCCAATGAGGGTCCCGCTTGAGTTGGACATTGAGCTTTGGGAGCTCCTAGGGTCCTAGGGTACTTCTTGGAGCTATGTGCGACCATAGGGTGAGTGGTTCACCTTCCCCTATAGGTGATTTGAGGCTGCATGGATATACTTATGCTGACTGGGCTGGCAGTGTGGTGGATCGAAAGAGCACGTCAGGATGTTGCTTCTCACTGGAGTTTGCTTCGATTTCTTGGATGAGTAGGAAGCAAAAATTAGTTACTCTAAGCACCGTTGAGGCCAAATACATTGTAGCTAGTATGGCCTATTGTGAAGCTATTTGGTTGAGGAAGCTCTTCAGTGAGATATTTGAGCACATGATGGATACCACCGTGATCTATTGCGACAACCAAAGTGGGATTCGCCTTTCAAAGAATCCCGTGTTCCACAATCGCTCCAAGCACATTGATATCGGGTACCACTTTATCCGAGATATGGTACAACAGGGAGCAATAAGGCTCGAACACATCAGGATCGATGAGCAGGTTGCTGACATACTCACGAAGCCATTGGTGAAAGTCAAATTCTTAGCCTTCCGAGAGAGACTTGGAGTCGTGGAAGGACTCTCCCATGAGGGTCCCGCTTGAGTTGGACATTAAGCTTTGGGAGCTCGTGGGGGCTTGGGGTACTTCTTGGAGGTATGAGCGACCATAGGGTGAGTGGTTCACCTTCCCCTATAGGTGCGTTGTGTACAAGGTGAGTGGTTCACCTTTCCCTGTGATACCCCATGATGTTTGACATGTGTATAGGGTGAGTGGTTCACCTTCCCTTGCGATTGATGACACGTGTGTAGGGTGAGTGATTCACCTTCCCCTACGATTGCAATATGTATATAGGATGAGTGGTTCACCTTCTCCTATGGCATATGAGCAGGATGAGTGGTTCACCTTCTCCTATGGCATATGAGCATGATGAGTGGTTCACGTTCTCCTGCGTATACCTCAACATACATCCTAGCCATTTGCTCGAGACTCATGGGAAGTACTTCTCATGTGGCCAATGAGTTGGGAAAAGTGGATAGGGACCATAGCACTACAGATGGATGCATCGTGTACTGCCGTACTCCCTATGTCTAGGATGCATGGTGCTCAAAGAACTTGATCTGGGATCAAGTTTGATTGGGGTTCTACCCTTGGACTGACTTTTGTCAAGGGAGAGTGGTAAGGTCTTGTGACTCACTCTCGATTGATTCTTCTTCATTATTTTATATCAGTGTTCAACAGAGTTGAGATGAGATACGGAGATGGTAGATGACATGACATTTCGGGAATTTTGAGGTCTAAAATGGGCCTTCTAAGGAAATTATAAAATAATAGTGGAAATAATAAAATAAGATTAAATTACATCATCAAATTTTAGCGAGAAAAAAAGAAAAACCAACTTTTTCAACTTGTATTTTCAACTGATCTCCCTATGGGTTTCCTCAAATTTTGAGCGGGAACACTTGTTGGATGCAAAATTTGATTCCTCCTCCAAGGAGTACCTACGTTTCATACTTTCGATGGACCATGCTACACGAAAAATGAGAAATACATGAAAAAACGTGATTGCAATCACGTTTTTTCATGTATTTCTCATTTTTCATGTAGTAGGGTCCATCGAAAGTATGCAACGTGGGTACTACTTGGACGAGGAATTAAATTTTGCATCCAACGAGTTCTCCTACTCGAAATTTGAGTAAAACCTTAAGGAGATAAGTTGAAAAAATAGTTTTATTTTTTTATTTTTTATTTTTTTAATCTTTTTACTTTTTTATCCCAGAAATGGTGAATCACCGCCAATGGTTGACATCATCATCTTGAAATCTATTGGTTCTTATAAAGTTTATTTTGGCTGTACATTTTTCTTAGGAGGCCCATTTTATACTTAAAAAGTTCTCTAGTGTGGCATGATGATTAGTGATGATGGATGGATTGATAGGTGTAATTCTCCCTACTTGAGAGGGAGTGTATGAAGCCCAAGAGACATGTCACTTCACCCTCAACAAATTGTATAAATATAAGTGACCTCCAACCTCATTTGGCACTTCACTCACTCACACATTCTCCTGTCTCCTTCTCTCATTGGTTCGTACAACTATTGGTCATATATTTTCTGTCACACACGTGGCAAGGAGGACGAATTTTTTGGGCAGATTATAGGGCCGAAATTTCGGAATTGTTGCAAGGTTTGACAAGTGTTGACCATGCACTTTGAATCATCCTTTGACTGCGATTTTTGTGAGAAATTTTCTTTTTTGGCAGGTTGTACTGTTTGGCACAGAAATCGAGAATTTCTGGGCACTTTTACCTGCGTTGACTGCAGGTATATTTGACTGCAGAAGTTGACTTTAGTTGACTGAGTTTGACTTCTGTTTGGGTGACTATTTTGACTACTATTTGGCCAGTTAAGGAGGCTGAGTTTGACTGCCTTTGACCAAGCTCCAAAGAGGATGATTTGCTGCTGCATTGACCATCTTTGACTTTCTGGTTAGGGTTGAATTTGACTGCAGTTGACTGCATATTTGACAAGGTTGTTTTGACTTTAATTTGGCAAGTCAATTTTGACTTTTTGTACTCTCTCTCCTCTGAACATTTGATATAATAATAAGAATAATTAATCAAAGGGTTTTCCCCTGGCATCCGCTAAATCTAGTGTTCTCTTGTATTGCCTTGTCTTTTGCATTTTTGTTATTCATGTTCTATCTACAATTACTGTCAATGTGATTTATGGTTAATGTGATTGCTATTGGGATACTAAATTGGAAATTGTCATTGGGTTGCTAAAGAACATTGAAGTAGTTGTGCTAAGCATAGAACATACCATTGTTAGCTAAAATTAACACAAGTCCTTGAGGGTTTCATAGTTTAATTAAAAAAAATTAAGCCACCAATGTTTACCTCCAATACAATGGGTTTCATAATTTAATTTAAGCATTAAGGCCACTAAAGTTTAACTCCAAAAAGGACAAACAACCTTATCCTTGGGTTTTAATTTAAATAAATTTAATTAAAAAAAGGGTTTCACTCCTCAAAATTCTCCAACGACTCACCTATTGGAGCCCTTTCTATCCAAATGAAAAACTATAAAGTAGCATTGATCTCACCTTCTGAAATCATGAATCAAATGATTATCTCTTGAATTATTCAATGCTCTAAATATATACTTTCAACCCTGAGGTGAATGCTGGATGAGACACGTGGTTTCATAAAGGGTTTGCATCTTCTATTTGTCTTTGCATTTGGGAGTTCGTTGCTCTACTACGGGAAAACAATTTCGGTCTTTTCTTCTTGAAGGAAATTTGTGAAGCAATATATTTAAATTTTGGTCTACGATTATATCTGAAGCTCGATCATGCTTTAAAATTCCAACGAAGGATCATACCAAGGCCATTGAAGAAGCTTCTACAATTCGGTTCTCCTTTCAGATAAAAAAGGCCTGAATTCTGTGAAATTTGTTTCAACCATTACCCTGCAAGAAAGGACAAGGGGAATTTCTAAAATTTTATATCTAACTTGTGTTCGTTGGTGTTGCAAAGTAGGTTCTTCTTGGACCTCTAAGCTTGAAGCAAGAAAACCTACATTCCAAACCTTTGCAGCCTCATTCTAAGTTGTTCTATTTCTTTTCAGACTTGCAGTTAGGGAAACTTCAGTAAAGTTTGGTTGAGGATAAAATCAAAATGTCTGCGAATTAAGTCACCTAAATACCATCAAAATTCTGAAGGTCATGAAAGTCAGAAACACCACACAAGAGTATTGCTTGTGCGAGGGTATGGAGGAAGAAGTGCCTATCAACAAGTTAAGCCGACCTAAACAACAAGCCAAACTCAGTGACAGTATTGTGTGGAAGCCGATCAAGAAAATGCATTTAAAAATGAAGATATGGCTTAATAGAAGTCCCTTTTTGTATATTTTTCTCAATAAGATTAGAAGGTAGAAAGCTTTGGTTGATGGCTATAGTAAACTTGTAAGCCAAGGGTCTTTCAAGAAAAGAGATGCCATAAGAATAAGCTTGTTGAATCAGAATTACATTTAGAAGTAACCTTCGCACAATTTAGAAAGGCTTCTTCACCTTTGATACAATGCTTCAAGTGCAGTGATATATGTTGATTATATGTGTGAGGTAAGTAAGGACCCTAACTAGTAGGGTAGATTTGATTGAACTATAATTTAGAGCAAGGGTTTCAATATATATATATGTGTGTGTGTGTGTGTGTGAAGACTCCAACCGTAAGAATTGTGATAGCATCAGTGGAATCAAGGTCTTATTGCACAACAACTATAGTGCTTCAGTTTGTAGATGTGTATCAACGTTGACCTTGTTGACCACGCTTTGTCAACAGTCTGAGAAGGCAGAGTACTTTGAAGCGGAGAAAGTTTTTCGAAGATAATAGTCACCAGTTGCCGCCATTCATCATTGTAAACCCAATTTCTGCAAAGTTTATTGTAAATGATGCTTGTGAAAATTCCTAAATCAGAATTCCTAGTGCAACAATTGATTAAATTTATCCTACTTGTTAATTACTGAACAAGTTATTTACGATGTTACACAACAAATATCGAAATAAAATCTACCGCAACCTTCACAACATAAAATACTGCGGAAACAAAATAATGCGCAGGAAAGAAATGAACACACATAAGTACACCATTATTTTTGGAAAAATGTCCTCGGAAAAACCCAATGTGGGAAAACAAATCTGAGGGTTTTATTATTATGCAGTAGTTTTTTGAATACAAATCTTTGGATGCCGAAACTGGCAATCTGATACAGAGAATCAACTGGAAAAGAGGTAGTGAGAAATATCTCACCCTGTCACTAGCAATCTGACACTGATCCAGGCTTTGGATGGCTTGCCCCACGCTGCCTCTGCGTAGTCACTGCGCTGTCACTGCGTCACAGCCTCTAGGAATTGCGTTACTCTTCTAGCTGATCATTTGCTGACTACAAACTTGGATCTCTGGTTCTCCGGTCTCACACCCCGACTCCCGGCACTAGATCTCGACTGCTCCCCAACAAAACTGCGGATTCCCTCTGAAGAACTGCACTGCCTCTCTGGACCTCTCGATGCCTCCGCTCTAATGTACTCACCGGATCAGGAAAATCATCCTCCAACCAGCTATCCCTGTCCCTCACTACAAAGAAATCACTTTATCTCTCTTCGACAACTGCTGCGCTGCTCTTTTGAGAATTCAATCTTTAGATCTCTCTCACTCAGTGTGTTCTCCAAGTGCCCATCGAGCTCCTTCTTATAATCTTTCGTTGACATATCAACGACCATGATTAAAACATAATCAAAGGCTAAGATTAACTGGGATTCGATCCTCGTCTTTATCTAGAAGATTCACATCCGACTTAATTAATACGCTTTAATTAATCACATTTCCTAAGTTTAGACTTAGGAATACATTATGATTAATTATTTTAATAAATTCATCTCTGGATGGAATTTCCCAAAACAATTTCTGGGTTTTGGAGAATGCATGTGTCCTAGTCTCTCTGCAAAATTTCGAGGCTAGAGCACATCCGATGCTACAAAAATTAACACTCCCTCTTACTGAGGAATGTGCTCTAGTGCTGCAACCTCCTGAAGCATCACTCTGATTTTTGCACCATCCCAGCTGCGTTGTTGATATCTAACTATTGCTGCCCACCAACTACTGCGCTTCTCTCACTGTGCGCTGCATCCATGCTCCTGTTGACCCTACTGAGTTGCTGTCAACTACAAAAATTAACATTCCCTCTTTGTGAGGAATGTGCTCTAGTGCTGCAACCTCCTGAAGCCATCACTCTAATTTTTGCACCATCCCAGCTGCGTTGCTGATGTCCGGTTGTTACTGCTCACCAAGTACTCCGCTGCTCTAACTCTGCGCTGCATCCGTGTTGCTGCTGACCCTACTGAACTGCTGTTAACTACTGCATCTGCACTGCAACTTTGTTGCTGCTGCCATTGCAACATCCACAACTCCCTCTCATTTTGTTGCCGCTACAACTGAGAGATGTCCATCATACTCAGCCAACTGTGTTCAGTTTGTTGCATCTATCAACCGAGTTCTGAATCCTGCTAACCTCTGCGCTATCATTAACGCATCTTTATCTAGAAGATTCACATCCGACTTAATTAATACTCTTTAATTAATCACATTTCCTAAGTTTAGACTTATGAATAGATTATGATTAATTATTTTAATAAAGTCATCTCTGGATGGAATTTCCCAAAACAATTTCTGGGTTTTGGAGAATTCATGTGTCCTAGCCTCTTTGCAAAATCTCGAGGCTAGAGCACATCCGATGCTACAAAAATTAACACTCCCTCTTAGTGAGGAATGTGCTCTAGTGCTGCAACCTCTTGAAGCATCACTCTGACTTTTGCACCATCCCAGCTGCGTTGCTGATATCTGGCTGTTGTTGCCCACCAACTACTGCGCTACTCTAACTCTACGCTGCATCCGTGCTGCTGCTGACCCTGTTGAATTGCTGTTAGCTTCTGCATCTGCACTGCAACTCTGTTTTTGTTGCCATTGCAACATCCGCAACTCCCTCTCATTTTGTTGCTGATGCAACTGAGAGATGTCCATCATACTGAACCAACTGTGTTCAGTCTGTTGCATTTGTCAACCGAGTTCTGATTGCTGCTAACCTCTGCGCTGTCATTGAAGCCTCTGTGCTGCTGCTGAATCTGCACTGCTGCCAACTCTGCTCTGCGCTGCTCAATTCCTAACACTGCTAACCACTGCATTTGTCACTCTGGCACCTCACTGCACCAACTAACACTGGTCCATCCTAGTAGTGCTGCTATGGGCTCCCGTAGCAAGGAATTGATCCAAGAGGTGGACTCCTCAAGGATCCTGCCCATCCTGTAGCTCTCTGGGGCTACAAAACCAAATCACCACACCTCACCCTCAGAGGTATCTCGGTGATCATGGCAAACTCTTCCTCCATTCTCGAGGACAACCTGTCGTTCTCTATGGATGCAGCCTGTTGATCCTGCTCCTCCTTGTCTTTCTTCCAAAGAGAACACTGAGAACTGAAGTGGCCCATCTCACCACATCAAAACCACTTGATCTCCGAAATATCCTTCTTTCTTCTGCGCTGCTCCTACTGTCCCTTTGATGCAAGGGTTGCATTCTCGTCTTCGTATACCTCTGCCTTTGTCCCACTACTGCTGCTACCTTCTAGATTGCTCTTCATCAAGTCTCGCCTCATCTCTTCTTTTTGGAGATGAGCCCACATCCTCTCCCAATCCGACAATTTTTCTCTCCTAGAAAGCTCTGGATGAAAACTTGACTTTCTTCTGAGACACTGTTTAGGGCTAATCTCACAAACTCCGTAGGCTGAGGCGTTGACCCTACAACGACCAGCTGATCTCGAACATCCTGAAGCCTCATAAGGAAGGGGTCTATGCTTTCCCCCTTCTGCATCCTTCTGCATCTTATCTTCTCTTCCAATTACATCTTCCGCAACTCGGAAGATCCCTGATATAATGTGGCCAATGAAACCCACATTTCTATGGCTGTGCTCTTGCCTGCTATGTGAGATACAACGTGATCTCTCACTCTGTCGAGGATCAACCTCTTCGCCTTCGCCATATTCTTCTTGTATGCTTTCAACAGATCTGGATCTGCGGGGACAACCACCACACTATCGATGTATGTTTTGAGATCAAACTCATCCAAAAGGAAGGAGATCCTTGCCTTCTAGATCACATAGTTGGAGGCACCCTCCAACCGATCCTGATCTCTCAACCCAATTGATGCCATCTTGCCAATCAAATTTCGAACTGCCTTCTCTCTCCTTTGCGCAACTGTTGACTGGCTCTACGCACTCGTTGTTGGAGTAAATAGATCTACTCCCGGCTGCTGCTGCTCTGCAGTGAGAAATTGAATTCCTTGGCTAGAAATCCTTTAAGGAAGGAATTCCCTCAGTGTGTGCTCTTTTTCCCTTCTGACGATTTTCTGCTCTAGCAAACTACTGTAGAAAAAATGCATCCCAGCTGAAGATCTGCTCTGCGTGGAAACCGCTGCGCTGCTCCCTTTACCACCGATAAATCTCGATCCGGAAAATCTTATTCTTTGTCGACTCACTCAGAGAAATAAATTTCCAACAAAATTTTCCCTTGTGGCTATGGACTGCGCAACTCTTTTGGGGTTTCGAACTACTGCCTACGCAATGCTTTCGTAATCCCTCTTTCGACTACAACTGAGCTCTTCCTACTTCACCTGTGCTCTAATACCATGTGAAAATTCCTAAATCAGAATTCATATTGCAGCAACTGCTTAAATTTCTACTACTTGTTACTTACTGAACAAGTTATTTATGGCGTGACACAACAAATATCGAAATAAAATCTACTACAACCTTCACAACATAAAATACCGCGGAAACAAAATATTGCGCAAGAAAGAAATGAACACACACAAGTACACCATTAATTTTTAACAAATGTCCCTGAAAAAACCCAATGTCAGAAAACCAGTGCAGTAGCTGAGGGTTTTATTATTATGCAGTAGTTTTCTGAATACAAATCTTTGGATGCCCAAACTGGCAATCCGATATAGAGGATAAACTGGCAAAGAGGTAGTGAGAAAATATCTAACACTGTCAGTAGCGATCCGACACTGATCTGGGCTCTTGATGGCTTGCCCCACATTACCTTTGCGCAGTCACTGAGTCATAACCTCAAGGAATTGCATCACCCTTCCAGCTGATCGTTTGTTGACTGGAAACTCGGATCTCTGGCCGTTTGGTCTTACACCCCGACTCTCGACACTATATCTCGACTCGTCCCAAACAAAACTGCGGATTGCCTCTGAAGCATTGCGCTGCCTATGCGTGAACTGCGCTGCCTCTCTGGACCTCTTGATGCCTCCTTTGCAATGCACTCACTGGATCAGGAAAATCTTCGTCCGACCAACTATCCTTGCTCCTCACTACAAAGAAATCACTCGATCTCTCTCCGACAACTGCTGCGCTGCTCTCTTGAGAATTCGATCTCTAGATCTCTCTCACTCGTTGTGTTCTCCAAGTGCCCATCGAGCTCCTTCTTATAATCTCTCGTTGACATATTAACTGTAAGGACCGACTTACACTTGCAAACAGAGGGTGGATATTAGCATACATACGGGGCATGCATATGATAGCTACATATGCATGAGCCACATGTATTGCACTAGTATACATATTGGCTAAACACTGAAAAATGCCAAAGTAGTGTAATGAAAAGATTTTCGAAATAAATTTAAGATCTCACTGTAATATAATAAGTATATCAAGTTAGGTACTTAATATGAGTACCACCCTTATATACCTAAAGAAAAATATAATTTAAATTATAAATTATATTGAAATAAAATAAATAAAAGAATAATGTAATTTAATTAAAATTATAAAGTAAATTAAATTAATTAAAATTTTAATTAAATTATGAATTAAATAAATTTTATTTAAATAAAGTAACGTAATTAAACTAATTTAAAGCCTATATATATATATATATATATATATATATATTCTAGAATCTACTCAAATCAAATCTAAAAGCCATAAGGGCCACACATGCAGAGTCCACGCAATGTGGAGAGACACTGAGACGGATATGAAGGTAGTGACTGAAATTATAAAAGGAAGGAAGGGAATTCCGAAGGGGGATGATTTTTACATAGAAGGAGAGAGCTACAGACGGGAGAAAAAAAATTGATTGTTCAAACTTTTTGTTGGACGAAGTCTTGATTGTTCTTGGAATTCTGGGCACAGGGGCTAGAAGATTTGTCTTCTGGATCTGGGAACCGTACAGGTAGATCCTAGATAGGATGGGAGGTAAAGATTGGTTTGGTAACCACATCAACTGCATCTATGAGAAGAGCCACAACCCTAAACATCTCCAATTCATCTGAGGTATTCCTCTGTGATTTAATTTTCTATCTGCTTAAAATTTCATATTAAGTCTTTACAATGAATAATTTTGCTTCAATCTGCAGTTAAACAATTTTCTGTTCAAAAATTTCACCGTTTAGGGCACTACAATTTGGTATCAGAGCCAGTTTAAACTCTCGGACCTCAAATTACAAAATTTGAACTCTTGTTTTAAAAAAAAAAGAATTTTCCCCCAATTCGAGAATAGGATTTTAATTATTTTCACAGAATTGATGACCTTAATAGTTTCCTCCGCCTCCATACCATACAATGATTTCCAAATTGAATATTGATGATAAACCCTTCCAAATTCAAGCAATTTGTTTAATTGAGTACGATTTTAGAAATGCTCAACGGAGAAGCTAATCAACATGACAGGGATTCATTGATGCGAATTTCTTCAGGACGACATCGAAATTAGTAAATACCCATTTAAATCAATTGAAGTAAAATTAAAACTTTGGCTAGTTTCATTCCTTGTAAATTTGTTTTTTTTCCTCCTCGCCGCATGAATATTATTAGCGTAAGATTAATTTTTGTTTATTTTTATTTTACGAGCACTATTATATATATATATATATATCAACACATCGGTGAAATGGGAGGTTGTTTTGGGGAAATTACAATGTTTGGATTCAGTGTTGCGAACATCTCGATTTTATCTCGAAATCACGATTTTTTGGCATAGCCAATGTTTGCTGATTTTTTACCGATATTTTTGCAATTTTTATGATTTTTTTTATTTTCTGAACACTTGCCGATTTTATCCCGATGCCGATGTTTGCAACATTATTTGGATTACGCACTTTATAGCTGCCAATAAAGTTTGTTGCCATTCCAGGAGTGTTAGAAACTGTGACGGAGACAAACGATAGTTGTTTAGCTCTTCATTGAAGCAATAGTTGTTTAGCTGTTCATTCAACTTTTCTCTGTTTTAGCGTCATCATCATCCATTGCAAATTTGCAATGCGGAAAGGTGGTCGGAGGAGAAGGCAATTCCGACAAAAAGTCCACCTCACTGATTAATTGACGCTAACGTACAATCTCCCCTTGGAGAAATTGCATGGTCGCTCTGACCCAGTCTGTATGCGGCAATTGATTTTTATGAAATGTTGTTGTTTTGGGAAACGTTGTCTACTTGTCATTTTTCTATTATTCATGAATGTCATTTTCTTTACCTAGTCTAAATTCATGATTGATTTTAACGAATCTTCTTCGTTAGGCTCTTTTTCCTATATTTTATGGTGAATGTTGCTAGCAAAATTCAATAAAGTTTCGTTAAAATCGCACTGTTTAATTCAAATACAATTTATTTGTGCTATAGATTGCAGATTAGAATTGAATTTCTATTGGGTTGGAGTGGATATCTATGTGGTTTTCGTTTGCAGCAGAGTAATAGCGTAACTGTGCTAATTTCCGGGCTATACTTTTATGAAAAAGCCTAAATCATGAAACATGATCCAGAATCCAATGTATGGCCCACTGTTGAGCTCTGTGCTATAATCGAATACTTCATGAACCAGATAGCTTTACCTCTTTTGTTGAGTTTACGCTACTCGAAGTTTGTGTTAAGTCTTTGACCCAAATGTTGCAATCCGTATAAAGATATATCGAGGATTCAGGGAATTGCGAAGTCAAGAACTTCGACAAAGCCCAAATATTCCTCTTGCCCGAATTTAATTTCAAGCTGCCACTTATTGGGTCCCCACAATGGTTTAATTATTTAATGTTAACACTTTGATTCGGATCAACATGCCAATCCAGTGCCTGATTGGCACTTTGATTCGGATCAACGTGCCAATCCAGTGCCTGATTGGCACGTTGATCCGGGGGATGTTGCGTAACTAGGATCGGTTTTCATAATGACTATGTAATTATGAATTTATGTAATAAAGAAGACAAAGATAATAAAATGTATTTTGTATATACTTGCTTCATGGGTTTCATGAGCAAGAAGTTTTATTATAGGCCAAAGGCTTCTTCTTGATGTCTTTAGGGATTTGTCTAGTCATAAATATAATTAGAGTCATGGAGTCATGTTACAGTTGTGATAGAACAAATTGATGATACATATATATGCTCCAAGACCTTGTCACTTGGCTCCTTTAAGGTAGCTCGAAGATAATGGAAATACTCCTTGAAAAATCGGCTTGAAGATGCTGGTAAATAACACTTGAAAGGTCGACTCAAATAGACACAAGTGTTCATTGACAGGTTGGCTAATTATAGGGGTTGAGAAGTATATATACCCTAGTAAACTTAGCAGAAAACATATAGAACAATTCGTATCCACCTTTGTAATTTTCGGATGGATAACAGTTCTGTGAATTTCGGATGGATAACAGTCCTGTGATTTTTGGATGGGATAACAGTCCTGTGATTTTTGGATGGATAACAGTCTTGTGATTTTCGGATGGAATAATAGTTCTGAGATTTTTGGATGGGATAACAGTTGTGAGATTTCGGATAGGTAATTATAGTGAAGTTCAGATCCTTCTCTGAGGTTTTCGATGACTGTAATAGGAACAAAAGTGTGGATACCCTGCAGTTTTGGTGATAGATTACAGTAAGAACTTCATAGATCTCTCTGTGATTTTGGTTGGGTAGAAGAAGAATGAAGTTCGGATGATTACAGTCTCAGTAATGTTCACAGTCTCGGTGTTGATCACAGTTCAGATGGATTACAAGTAGGAGGGTTATACTTACAGCATAAAGGAGGCAGCAAGTAAGATAGTCATCACAAAAGGAGATCCATTCATGGACGACCAAGCTTATCTCAACAAGAATATCACAACAAGAGGTCGAGGTAAAATCAAGGAAAGAAGATTTCATTTTAAGGCTAGGAACTGAGCTTTCCTAGTGTTGGTGCAGAATGGTGCAGAAAGGGAGATTAACATAAGGAGCCAAGAAAAAGCAGTGACAAGGTCTTAGAGGCATACTATTGTCAAGGGTCTAAGTCATGGTCATGGTATTTGTCAACTGAAAGTCTATAAGAAGAATTACTTGTGGGTTTTCCTTTCCAAGAGGGAGAGGTTTTGGCCCTGGTTTGAATAGCCTAAACTTTGTGTCTCTTGTGTTTTGATAATTCACTTGATGAAAGATGTAATAAGCTAATAAAGAAAACATCTAAGTAAGAGAAATAAGTTCACAAGTGATTATCAAGAAGAGAATTGAATTAAACTATGCCCTACCAAATTCTCAACATGGGATTAGAGCTAAGGTGCTGAACGCAAGGGCTACTTGACAAGAAGACACTCTAGGAAGCAAAGATCAAATTTTGCAAGGAAGACCCTCAAGCTACTTCAAGAAAGATCTTCAACTCATTCAAAGGATCAATTCATCAAGAAAATAATCTTTGCCATCAAAGATTTATATTCAAAAACATTGTTGGAAGAAACATCATCTTTTGAAGATATCCTTTAGCATCAAGGATCCAAGAACACTTTCATTGATATTTCAATCTTAGAAGAAGCTCCTGACTTCATCTTCATCATCATCAAGAAAGCTGCAAGCCACTCTACTCAAGTAAGTATCTATGACCTTACTTAAATCTGTCAAGATGACTTATTGTAAAGAGAGCAACAAGCTGGTTGGGTCATCAAACTTTAGTGCATGGAAGAAGAGGATAGATTTGAATCTAATTAAAGACGAAGATATGGACTACATCGAAGGATCTACAATTAAACCCTCAAAAGAAGATGCTCCAGCTCATGCCAAGTACATGAAGGGAGAAATTAGAGCCCAAAGGATTCTCATAGAATCCATTAAGGAATCACTCATTCCCTATGTATCAAAACTAAAGTCTGCAAAAGAAATATATGAGAAACTGGTAGAGCCATTCTCTGTGAGTACTGTAGGAGAAGCAATCTCTCTGAGACAAGAACTATTCAAAATGAAATTGTCAAGAGAAGAAGGAATCATTTCATACTTTATGAGGATTTTTGAAATAAGAGATCAACTGTAGGAACTGGGAGAAGTAATGTCTAACACTGAGATGACTATAGTGGTGCTGAATGCTCTACCAAAAGAATGGGGAAACTTTATACGGGAAGAAAGAAGCCACACCATTCCATGATTTATGGTTTTTATGTAAAATAGAGGAAACAAGATTGAAAGCCAAAGCTGATACATGATCAAGTGAAGGGAATCAAGCCTTTGCAGCCATATTCAGGAAGAAAGGAAGATTCGGAAAATTTGGTCCTCAAAATAAAAGAAGAAATATGGACAAAGTACGATGCTTTGGATGTAATGAACTTGGGCATTATAAAAGAGATTTTCCTAAATCTGGAAAGGACAAGAGGAAAAGGGAAGAAGCCCATATCTTAGATATGAGGGAAGAACCTGATGCAAAGAAATCTAAGAAAGAAGAAGCGAGATCTCTATTATGATTGAGATCATCTTCTTCTTTAAGTGATTTCTGTTGATTGTAAAATAGTATGATAGGAAGCAATGTATATTGATAGCATCATGATAGAAGCATGGTAGGAGCTCTTAGTGAAACAGCTCCGAGAAGACCTCACTAATAACAATTCTGATGGAAGACAGTCATCAAGATCAAGGGTCATCATGGAAATAGGTGTTGACAGTTTCTAATGGAATTCTCTATGAATTCACTGGTTAGAAAGAAAGCAGAAAGGTTTCATCAAAGAATTCAATGCTACAGAATTCTGGGATTAGGATGTGATGACATATTGATGAAGCAAGTTAATGGAATGAGGTTCCTCATTCTAATAAAATTGCTACAGGATGACTCAAAGGAAAAAGGTATGAGGTATATATATTTATACGCTGACACTGGATGCTATGTAGTCATGTCATATGGTTGCAGGCAACAAAATTTAGAAGTATGATTTCTCACAGTGCACAGACAGATGAAATCAACATAATATATCCTCATATGGAATATGAGGTGGTTGTATATGAACAAGGAATTGGAAATTGGAAGTTCCTGGGAATGAAGATGTGCAAAAGAGAAGAGATCATGAAGTGCAACCATGTCAAAAGGTAGTTATCATCCGAAAGCCAAGAAGATGTGACTAGAATATCTCCTGGGAGGATATTTAGACTCTGATAGAAGTCTGGTAAAGAAGAAGAGTCTTGACAAGACATATCATTAGGAGATGTGTCAATCTGAATAGAGGATGACGAAGCCTACAGGAAGATGTCATGGTGAAAGATCATCACTGAGGTAACTTTTTTTTTTTAAAGTTCTTACACATATGTTTATCTGGGCTGCTAATCATGTGAAAGGATGTAAGATCCTTGGAGATGATTCGAAAGAATGCAGCATGGCATAAAAGGTGGACCTAATAAGAAAGACTGATGAATCACTTTCTGGTAGATGACATGACTCATGGATGAAAGTGATGGATGATCTTTGCCCTATGAAGCTAAAGTTAAAGATTCCTCAATATCGAAATACATGACATCGAGGACAGGAATTCTTCATGTGCAAATGGAACAGAATTTACCCAATTCCCGTTATACCCAAAACAATATTAGCGTGTGAACGATATAGGCATTTGATAGCTACACCTGCCTATACCGACCACATCGCACTAGTACGCCCACCTAATATCAAGATTACAAAGATTGGGGACTTAATATTAAGATTTCAGACTTTATGTCAAATTCAACCAAGTATAAAATTTTATGAAACAAGGTAATAAAGGAAATGAAGTAATAAAGTTAATGAATCTTTAAGTTAAAATGAGTATGCGATATTAAAGATTTATATTAAAGGTACTTAAATAAAATCCCACCTTTATAAATATGTATACGTAAGCACATTAATGGGATCACCACCATAACAACATTTAATATAAACTTAAGGTTGGGTAAAGCCTCGGGAAGTTTGAGGCGGTGGAGAAAGATTGTTTACATTATATTCATATCCAAACATAATGAAAAGTATACCACCATAAATACATAAAAATATCATCATTAATAAGGATAAGACTTCGGGAAGTTAGAGGCGGTGGAAGGAGATTATTTAATGGAGGTGGTATGGAGGAGAAGGGGGGGGGAATGTTTTCTTGGAGGAGGAGAAATGGTTTCTGCTGAAAGGAGAAGGAAGGAAATGCTGGCTTGCAGTGTTTGGTAAGGAGTCTCTTGTTCTTGGAAATCTGGGCACGGGGGACAGAGGGGACACCCTCTGGGTCTGGGATTAGTCTCGGATTTGGCTGGGAGGATTCGATTGCCCCAGTAATCTGTTCTGTTCACGACATCACCAGCAAATCTTCAGCCGCTTCAGGATTCGTAAGTTGTGCTGATTTTCAGGTATTCTTCTACATATAGGTTAATTATGCAAGCTAAAATTTCAATTTATACCATTTCAATGTCTTATTAGATCGGTTTTACTTAAACAAAAGTTCAAATAGGTACAAATTCTAGAACTCTGGGAGCAGGGTTATTACATTTGGTATCAGAGGGCAGTTTCAAACCCTCTTACGACCTTATAGGCCCATTAAGAATTCATTTATAAAACTGCTGCTTGCTGCTTGTGTAAATCAGTCTCTGGCTGTTCCCAAAATTTAAAAACGTTAATGCAGATCAGAGCCTGTTCAAACTCTCAGGCTTATTAGTGAGATGGTGTTATGGAAGGTAAACAGATTGTGAGCTTAAATTTAGCAACTGTATTAAGCGAACTGTGTTATAAACCATTTAGAAAGAGCAATATGCTTCAACATTCATTCTAAAGGACGCTGTCATCCTGGTTCATATTCATTGAAACAGTAAAATCACGGCAAACAACCCAAAATTTACAATAACACATTTTTGTTCGGCTTGCTCAACACCAAATCAATTCACAAAGTTACCTACACCTACAAAATCAAATCTCTTTTGCTCAAAATCTACATCAATGTACTGTCAGTCCTGCAAAGCATGCATGACTTCATTGGATCTGCACACTTGCTTCAAGTTGTATCAAGGATAAATTTAACTGATAGGAGCCTTGAACAATCATACGCTACTTTCAGTATAATAGGTGAAACTCTGAAAGTACTTACAGGAAATAAAGCATTTCTTCCTTCAATTAATCAATAGAAGCATCTATTTGCACTCTTTTTGGCTTATCGTTATGCCTCCTAGACTAAATTACCATAGGGATTGATGCCCTTATTTGGTTATGGGCAGCGTCTAAGCATCTTGGCAAAACAACTTAAAACATGGATGACAGAGTACCACTTTTTGCCTTTGAATCTAACCCCAAACCAATGCCGTGTTTGAAGGTATATGGAACACCCTGTGATGAATATGATTTACAGCAATATGTCAAGCAATCTCCCAGACTCTTGCCTTCATTCCATATAACTGTACCATTTTGAGATACTCCTATGTCAGCAAAAGCCGATAGCATCGACACCACCTATAATAGTGAGCACAGGATTCGAGACCCATGCAGAAGTATTGGTGCACTCGATTACGCTTGTTGTGACTCAGTGAAGGGTTGTTAAAACAACAATGATGCTAGTTTTAGAAATTGCATTCAAATATGACAATGTTGATGACCACATTGTACAGGATGGCATACACTTTGGACTATCGTTAAAATAGACTGCACATAAAGCTGCTTGTTCCGATCTAGCACCTATACAAGATGAATGCCCCTTGGGCTGAGTAATAGTAAGCAGATAGTTGCAGTGGTACACAAACTCAATGGCCGTGGATTCAAACCAGCCAGTAATGCCACAGGTCCACTGGAAAACACACATTTCTAATCTCTAGTCACCTTATTGTGTAAGGTTAGTAAATTTACGTTATATCAGTAAGATTAGCAGTCATGGATGACATATAGCAACTTGTGAGGAGTACCTTTATGAGCCAAGAAACTATTTGCACAAACATAAATGACTGTAGAAAATAGAAAGTATATATGCCGGTGAAAAGTAAAACATGACTGTAGATGGCAGTGAATTGATCCTTGAATTGGGAATTGATATAATTGATCCTCTAACAACATTGAAAAATCATGACGGTAGGTGTAGTTGGGCTTTGGCAAGATAGTTTGTATATCACTTTGATTTATAGGGTTGCGAGTGCTCGCCAAAATAAAATGGTATAGACCCTTGGCTGAATAGCCAAGCTTTGCTAGAGAGACCAATGAGAGCAACAGAGCTAGAAAAAAAAAAAAAAAAAAAAACTGTATTTAGCTAAATTATCTGACACAGGTAACAAGATACTATCTCTGTGGCAAGTCACTTTAAATATAGCATTCGGATGCTTTTCCAAATAGCATATCACCTTGTTGTAGCTCGTGATATTCCTGCCTGGCATCCTAGATACGCTTGTGCATTTCTTTTGAGTCATCACTGTAAATTTTCCCGTCCAATTTGGTGGCTTGTTGAGACTGTCTGGGCAAAATTTCATAACTGTGGCGAATTCTTCTCAATCCACTGATTTCTCACCTTTACATATCTAATGAAGCCCTAACTATGACTGTAGTGCTAGACAAAACCAGAAATGGCCTTCCTAAGCATAAGGTACAAGTTTCTTCAGAAGTTTTGAAAATCTCGAACTACTTATCTCGAACTACTTCATAATAAAGTTATAGATATACAGAAATATTAGAAATGATAGGGATAATCTTGAAAATGAATGCCGTCCGACATAAATCTGGAATAGGCACCTAGCTGAAGGAAGTCCTAGTAACACAATTAAATCGCATCACACAACACAGCATGCAACAGTTATCACGACTATTTAAAAGGGAACCGACCGGAGCGTAAAGAGTGTGACCCGATACCAATATGGATACAGGTGTTGAAACCATCGTAAAACTAATAACCGACTTCACCGACGCCGCTCAGCCGGACCCGTGCGTAAAAGAACTCTCGGCACCGAGGCTATCAGTCGCTGAGGTGTCGTGGTCAGCCGCCGGGGGGTGTGTGTCATATGGAAGATCGCATTAAAACCAAGTTTTCTACAGCCGCGGGTTTAATAACCGAATACCATTTCGTTAAAAATATATATATATATGGTAGAGTTAAACGGTGGGACGGCATGTGTCTATATATATAAGATTGGCAAGCGCTTAACTGAACCCGACGTAAATCGAACACGCAATCTTCTGATCTGGAGTCTGCTAGTTTTGTATATAAAAATATATATGAACCGAGTATGATTTTATGATTTTAATTTATATGAATCGCTATTTTTTTCCCATTTCCAAAAGAGGATTACAATTATATGGCACCATTTGGGGATAGTACTAGATATCGGATATCTCTGTTGTTGAGTAGCGAAAAATAGTGTTCAGGCACCATATCCTAACGATGTTTCGCTCAGTTCCGGCTACTGCTGCCCAAGTTTGGAGTGGACAGGGATGGAACCTGTAAGATACGTTCAGTCCTCAAAACAACATGGTCTTGTCCACAAATATGAATTCAGTCAATCATTGAAATCCTTTTTCATTTTCCAAGACTATATAATATGTATGTTTTATACAAATAATTTTCCGCAGTATTTGCAACAAGCGGATTGCCCTTTCCTGTTTACATAGCGTTAGAGGTCTTTTGAAGGTTTCGTAGTTAAGTTTGCGAGATAATGGTTTTCTGGAAAATGATCTCTTTAACAAGTTATAAATAACGACGTACTATTCTTGTTCTTGATTGTATATTAAATAAACATATGGAACACACTACATTATTGCAAGTCGGCTAGTTTCAAATATTACCTTTCAGGTGTTCTCAAACACAGTGTCGACAGATCTGCAGAATTAAAGCGAGGTTCGCATCAATTCATACTCTTATTAAGATAGCTTTAAAATCCATCACAAAGCTTATCAACCTCATGAACGATACCTCAGAAATCCAACATCCTTAAACAAGAAATCCCAGAACAAAGCTACTCCGCTACAGAAACTATACCTTAAAAATACAACATGCTTAATCAGCTCTACGATTGAAATTGAATTTCCATTTTGACTCTTACCGTTTTTTCCCCAGAATTCTTATCGTAGAGATAGAGAGGGAAAGAGACGTCTATCTATCTATAATATAGACCAGGTGGATTTGAAATAAAAACTGAAACATGTTCTTTGCGTTAATTATGTCAAGTTTGCGCAATAGATTCGAAGTTGCTCTTCGATTTTCATATACCCGAGCTGTTGTTGATGAAACAAAGACGTGGGTTTGAAGAATGACGGACGTTGATGGTGTGATGTTCATTAAACTCAAAGAAATTCCATTGTAAAGACGTCGAGATCTAGTGCAAACTTTGAGCAATATTGATTTTGTTTCGAGCACATCTCCCAATCCGCTCAAAATTTCCCAAAAATTCTTGCATGTAATCTAATTTACCCTATCTTGCACAAAACCCATGTGCCATATTTCGAGATTTGCCTTCATTTGGTCAGAAAATTCATTTTAAGTTAACTGTGCTTTTGCCTGTGACGCCCCTTTTCATTATGGACTTCGAGGGCATATGTGGACGATTTGAAGATGTCTATAAACCATAACTTTAACCTTGTAGCGCGAGAGCACAAAAGGACTTTCGAAACCAAAATTAACAACCATTATTAAATTCGGCTTGGGTATCGGAGCTACGGTCAGGATAAAAGGCAGTTGGAATATCACAAAGAGCTAGTTCAGCCTCTATTCATCATATCAAGGCACCTTGAAGAAGCAGGTGGATTTCAGTATATCTAAGGACAAGATCATTTCAGAAATCACGTACAAGAAGAGATTAAAGTTTTTCGATCAACCACACTAAAAGATGAGTATAAAGTTTTGATGCTAGATCTCTGAAAAGATTCCATATTACAGTGAAATAGGTTCGGTACCATCGTAGCAAGGAGGCAGCATCCAATTCAGTCTCATGAACTCGCAGAATATCAGAGATTAGTCATGGGTACTGATTTGGTGTAGATTTCAGAAGGAACTTTGAGCTACAGTGATGAAATTTCGGGTTATGACAGTGGGATCATTTCAGAGAATAAGCCTGTAAAATTTCAATGGATACACAGTGCATCAAAGAGGTGATTTCACTATAAAATTGTAGAAAGATTATCAGCATATAAGTGAAAACAACTGAGACAGTTTCAGTAATATAACAAGTTCGGATACTTTCCAGAATTAATTCGTAACATTTTCGATGATGAAGGATTGGGCTCCTCTATATGGAATTTCATCATTTTGGCTTCTTTAAAAAAAACACTGAAAGGTCTGCGTCATAACTATCGGTAAGATACCCTGCCCAGCTAAACATACTCGATCATTCTGAAACTTTCAAATAAATTCTAGCTTCAAAAATCACATTTCTGTTCATGCTTTTGAATTAAGCTTTTGTTTTATTATGTCTCCCGGTGGGCAGAGGCGATTCTTTTGTGTTTGTACTTGATCAAAATAGCCATGCTCAAATTTTATATTTGCATGCGGGTGGTGATAAAACCGTTGAAACACTATGCATAATTGAAATAACAGTAGTTTATCCTTGAAGACAGAAAGAAGACCGAGTCCATGCTTGCTCTATTAGCTGATTTATTAACCTCAGAATCCACAGAGTGAACAGTTTTGGTTCCCTAGATGTTTACTATTTAAGGCATACGCATTAGGTTTGTAACCTATGGGGATTTATTTCATGTATAGAGTGTAGATAAAATGTTGCTTTCACTGAGCGTGACAGGAAAAACAGGGCATCACTTTGAGGGCTCTTTTGAACAAAACTATGTACTCTGTAAATGCCTTGTGACTATGTTTAGCTTTCAAAGAATTTCTGGACCTTTATTATGGATGTCTTCAGGAAAACATTTCCTGGGTATACTAAGAGGGAAATAACACCTCACTGATATACAATAGACCATTCTCAATAGACTAAGACTCCACAACTGATGTGAGGCAATGTGTTTTAAAATTATGGAGAAAAGATTAAGAATGCCGGGTAATTAATATTAAGATATTAAAATGTAGGCTTAATACAGGTTCTTATTTCTCAGGAAGAGAAAGAGATACAATTTCTCTTTATACACTACGTATATGAGACGCTTCTACCTTGGCAAGGCAATTGCAGCAAAGGAAGAGCTTAAGATAGCATTAAATCATCATATAGCAGCGAATTTAGGAAGGAAACTCAAAATTAATAATCAATAAGGTTATGAAACTCGATAAGGAGCGATATAAAGCTAATTTTAAGTTGACAATGGGATTCATCAATTAAGAGAATTAGCAAAACTATTTCCCATGTCGAATGTTGCAGAGAAACATACTAGGACACAGCAAAGAAAATCTATGAGTGCACTTATCATGATGAAGCACTCAATGATCTAGCTGAGACAAGAGGAGAACAAAAGAAGAAATGTTCAGCAGTTTTTGTAGCTTTATCATGAACCTGGACATCGATCAGCTTTTGAGTCACTGTTTGTAGTGGCTATCTCTTTTAGGCATTATCATTTAGAGAGAAATTTTATGATAGTCGTGCTTGGTATTGTAGAACTACTCAAAAAAAAATCCAAACATTAACAGAAAGTCTATCAATTCTGTACAAAAGTTATCTGTTTCAGGTGCAAGGATGAATGGTGCAGAGATCAGGCCTAAGAGGTGTTGATATCAACTCTACTTGATGAAAATGAACTATTCTATGCAATGATTACAGTTGTGATTATAACAATAGTTATAATTTAAAAAGAATCCATAATAAATAGTGATCAATAAGCTTAAAGTAACACGTATATTTGGTAATAACAAGGAGTGTATAACCATAATTAGAGTAAGTGCAATATATGAGTGACAGTGAACCATATGATCTTCGTAGCTTACTGAGTGTAATACCATAGCTATTTGGGTTAGAGCTCACGTATAAAGCAGGGTTCAAGTGCTCGTGTAATATCCCCGTGTGAAACAACAAAGAATATACCATAAACATGCATGAATATAGAAAATGCAATGCGGAACCAGATCACTGAATCATGACACATGTAATACCAGAAACTGAGCCATTTTATTAATTAGAAAGTACATAGAGAGAAGTACAAATAAATCAGAATCAGTGCACCTATCCTTGCCCTAGGCAAGTGATGACCCTCCCATACAAGAAAATGGCTGCAATAAGGACAGCGTCCTAGCTGCTCTGGAGATGAACTGCACTGGTACTGGGCTGATCTCTAACTGCAAACCCTCTCTACTGGAAAACGCTGTCTCTGCTAGTGACAGCGCAGAAAACAGGTGAAGCACAAGGCCCTCAATCCTCCAGACAGATGAACCTGCTACAGAATGCTGGAAACGCTGATGAGCCCCTCTCACAATAGCCTGCTCCTCAGAACTGCGTTTCTCCTGATGGATCTGGAGCCTCCCATCAGATCTGCGTCCTTCCCTTCCTGATCCGCGTCCTCCAATATCAGATCTGATGCCAAACCCTCAGATCTATACTAGATCTGGAACTATCTCCTCAGATCTACAGCCTCTAGGGCTAGATCTGGTGTTATTCCTTCAGATCTGGGCTAGATCTATCAATATCTTTTCAGATCTGTCACTCCTCCAGCTGGATCTAGTGCTAAACCTCCAGATCTGCAACATACAATACTAGATCTGCAACATACAAGACTAGATCTGCAAGATCTATCCTTCCCACAACTGGATCTAGCAATAACCCTTCAGATCTGCAACCCTTACCTCCAGGAATGGACAACGTCCTCACTCTAGGGCTAGACAGCGTCCTTCTGCCTCCCAAAACAGCGTTTTCTTTGCCAGACTGGAACTGCGTCCTCCTTGGACAGCGTCCTCCCCTCCTGAAAGGCACAGCGTCCTCCTTCCAGATGAGACAGCGTCCTTCTCCTTCAAGAATCAGCGTCCTTCCTCCTCTTCCTCTGCGCAGCCACAAGAGGGCTTTCTCCTCCTCATAGATACTTCAGAAATTGCTGCGGCTTCACTACTGGAACTGAAAAGTATACTCAGAACAAACCTCACTAGGGCGGGCACTCGAAGTCCCCCGAAGCTAAGGGTGAAACCAGAAAAACCTTACCAGGGCAGGCACTCGAAGTCCCCCGAGGCTAAGGGTGAGATCTCCGACCGGAGACACTCGTGCACTAAGCAGTGCTGCAGACCGACTAAACAACCGGCGTGCTGAAGCAGACAAAGTCTAGCTATCAATAAGAATAGCAAAATCATGGATGATCAAAATGAGGTGAAAACCTCTCCTTTTATAATGCCAAATTCCCTCCAAAATTTAACTGCTCCCTTACTCTTCTCTGACCTGCACAGTTTACCTTGGGTCAGCCTGATGCCTCCCCCCATCATAATCACGTGGACCCCCAAGGCCCCCTCTTTAAGTTACAACGTTCATCTACTAGGAAAAGAACACTTTATTTATAAAGTGAGATGACTAAAGTGAGGTGAACCCTCTTATTTCTCACTTTATTTATTATGTCTAGCTAAAGCGGCAAAATAAAGCAAAAATGAAATATTCCAATTAGCAAGGCTAATTGGGAATATTACAGTCTCCCCCGGCAAAACGTTGCTTGTCCTCAAGCAACCGAAGTGATGGATGCTGTAAAGTCTGCTCGCTCTCCCAAGTGGCAACCTCATCCGGCAAAAATTGCTTGTTCTCAAGCAATGCTTGAACAAGCCTACTCTCTAGCTGATGCTCCCTGCCGATACTGCAAAATGTGCCTGGGTCCCACCGAAACCTCTCTGTCTCCTGCATCACCCTGACATGAAGGGATATCTCAATGCCAGGATCCCAAACTGGCCTCTCATGGTACCAGCCAATCAATAGTCCTCCCGGATCCCATCGCCACTGTGGCCAATAATCGCACAAGTCCCGTGACTCGAACTGCTCACTGCCTCTGGCTATGACTAAAGACCATGACCGCTGCTGCTCTGCATCTATGACTGTGTAAGCTGGCCCATCAACCGTGAACCAACTCGTCACCTCTCTCCAATCAAGGCATGGAGTCGAAAATATAATGAGGACTATCTCCCTCCTGTGGATCCTCCATCTCCAAGCAATCACCCAGACAAAATGAGCCACCTCCCAACAAGGCAACTCCTGAAAATCTCCTTCCACCTCAAGCTTTGGTAATGAAGGTGGGCTGAAAATATGAACTTGGAAAGCATCATAGCTTACCCCATGCTGTCCTTCTCTCCACTCATGACAAGTGTAGAGTCTATGCTGATCCTGGGCTGCAAAATCATTGCCCTCCAATGGCAAAGTGAAAAACAATCCACCATAGAAGGTTCCTCTATCAATGAAGAACAAGCTGGCCCAAAACAACCCGTCCATGAAGAATATGACATGGTCATCATGGATCACCCTAATGGGATGTTTGCTGAAGGTTCTACATGAGGATACATAATGCAAACAATCTCTCACAAGGATACAACGCAGTCTCATCCACTGCAATCTCAGGCAATTACATGGCAAGCAATGTACAAGATTCATCACATCTACTAATGGATAGTAAATGGCTGAATATGACAACAACATAAGGCCAAACACTTGCCCATAGCTGTACAATGGATGAATATCAATCTCATGGCCCACCTCAAAAGAGAACATAGATGTAGTAGTGGTGGCCATGCCTCCTCCCAAGCTCCTCTTAGAACATGTAGTGCCGAGAATACTCAAAGGCACATTCAGCTCATGTGTCCCTCTCAGAATCAAGCCTCCCATACAAATCTGACCATAAGATGGAAGTAAGATGGCATATGGGTCCATGAATGAGTCCTCCATAGTGTCTAGGCATGCTATGAAGAAGAATGAACCATGTGCTGCAAGAAGATAAGCCTCCCCATGCTTGGAAACCCAAGTCAAGAAGAATATGCCATAGATGTCTCTATCATCATTACCTCCTCTTTGTGTACCAAATATGAAGTGATCCTGGGACCTATGGGTTATAGATCCACCATATCTCTGCTGCGCACACTTCATCCATAATGTCCTGCTCCAAGGTGACAACGCTGGGAGCTCATGCAAATAAGCTCCTGTCAATACAAAACTCTGTTCTTTGACATGCTCCCTGTCAAAGACTCCTCTAATTCTGCTGCAACAAGTGTGGAATACTCCCCAAGATGGAAGTGCTTCCCCATCATCATCAAAGATCAAGGAGATAGTGCCATCCCCTCTTCCCGCAACATCGTACAAAGTGTGAGAGCAAATCTGCCCTTGCTCTCCTAGGAACAACCCAAGCAACCAGACATTGTGTTGCCTCTCCATACCTCCATCAAGCAACTCATGTGATGAAGACACAATGAATGATATGAGTAACACATCAACACCATGCATCCATACTCTATGCTGCTCAATGATGCAAGTATCCATCCATCTTTTCCCCATCCTCCTACTCTTAGGAAGAGTGTTTGCCAAGTGATGGCCAAACTCTTTCATGAGTAACCAGCGCAGCCAAGCCTCCTGCTGCCTGGTGTCATAGATCTGCAAATAGCCTCCTAGCTCCTTGCTCATCAACCACATCCACTCAATACATTGTGGATGCCTCCTTCTCCTCATCTTGGTACTCCTCCCATGAGGGCTACCATCCTCCCAAATCAAATTTCTGATTTTGCACTTCATGGGATTTTGAAGTATAAGCTTCTCAAGGATCAATGAGACCCTATCAAGAATCAAATAGGTGGTAGGCAAAAACCTCCCATCATGATGTGTATGGCTCAAGGGATGTCCAACACAAGCATGAGAGATGTTATCCATCCAAAGATGTCCCCCATCTTCTATCTGCTCTTGTGAGAAGGGAAGAAAGTCATTGCACCCCATGGTGTGTCGAAGTGCATCTCTAGCGAGATCTCTCCTTGAGACCTCCCCTTCATCCATAGCCCGCTCCACCGAGCACCAACTCAAAACCTCTCGCCATCCAACCTCAACACGTGGCTGCGGTACCCTGTGCAACTCTGATCGTCTCATACCACTATCCAAGTCAACATCTGAGACCTGACTAGATGGCTCTGCCTCTCTTTCTCCAATGGGAAGAGATGACCCAACAACTCTGCTAGTCCCATCCATGCATACCTGAAGGGGAATGATCTGA